>CACKRE030000401.1:11202-23000 GCA_902602495.3 Ectocarpus sp. CCAP 1310/34 | reverse complement strand
CCCCCCCCCCCCTCCCATCGCCTTGGGGAAGAAACGGCATGGGTGCGAGAACGACAGCCGCCCGACTTGGATCGTTTTCGAACAGGGCTGCCTTCGGTCTGAGTTACTTTTGTTTAACGCGGCACGGAGGATGGAGTGTGTCGTTGCCGCCGCCGCCGGCTGCGGTGCAAGCCGCCGCAGCAGCGTGCTGTGCGACCTTGTTTTTTTCCCTCTGCAGACCTCTAGTGAGAGATGATGCGGCCCGGCCCCCCGACATTTGTTTTGTCAAAAGCAATCGTGCTTGCTTGCTATGGCGGGAGGGACGCACTGCTTTGCTCGCGGCAGGCGGGGGGAGCTGGGGTGGTGGTGTGATGCCGCGTTGTATCTACGCCACAGGCACATTATGATGATGATTCGATAGGAGCCGCGGTTCTAAGCGTGTTCGTGTGTTGTCCCCAGGCAACGCGCCGGCGCCGGAGGGTGAGAGAGCTGCTGGTTTTCTAGGTGGTTTCGAGACGTTGGTCCAGGGGAGGGGGGGGGNGGGGGGGGGGGGGGGGGGGGGGGGGGGGGGGGGGGGGGGGGGGGGTACGTACATACGCCTCAGGTAGTCTTTATTTGATTTGCACCATAGTCTAAGCCAGACTAAAGCGTGACGGCGTATATCGCTCCCGGGCTGCTGTATCTCGCACGTCGCGGCGCTGGCCTACCTAAAGCCGTTTGCTGTGTGCCTCAACCACTTCAACTTGCGCATGTGCAGTTTGCAGTGACTTGCTATTGTATTTCCTATGGTTGCTGGGATTGGTTACCATGTTCCGTTGTTTTTTTGTTTTTTTGGCAGTGAGGGCGACGTGGACGGGGTGCTCGACCGGGTGGTACCCTTCCTGTTGTTGGTCGTACGGTTGGTGTTGGTGGTGATGTTTGCTGCCCCGTCTACCGTGTAGCGATGCCGGCGCGGCGGGGTGGGCGGCTGGAGAAGGAAGGGTCAGTTTGGGCGGCCTCAGAGAGCCGTCGTTCGATGGGACCGTAAGGACAAGCATCTTGCAGCGGGAATACCGACGGTAAACACCGTAACAATCATACAACACTAGACTACGTTCGGGGCTCACGTTGAGAGAAGGCTTACTGTTATTGTTGAGGAGAGGCGTGTCGCCTCGACTGGACCGGGGCGGGCCAGGGCGGGCCGGGGCCGGCGGTGTTTTGCTTGCCCCCAGCAGGAAGTTGGCCGCGACGCTGAAACGTGGGGGCAAGGGTTTTCCCCTACCTGTCTCTCCGCGCGTCATCTGGCAGGGCCCGATAATACAGGTGGGGTAGGTTACGTGGGGGTTGCTGGTTTGACAGATGTAGCAGTACCACATGGATGGTACTGTACGATGGAGTCGGGGGAGGTCGTTTTCTTTTCCCTTTGGTCCGGGTTGCGTACCCCCCTTCCCTCTTTCCTGCATGGGTAGCACTATGTTCTCATCTGTCTTGCCCCGAGTATTTTGCGCGGGGGGAGGCGAGCGCGTACACCGTCGATAGTGGTCAGAATTTTAGCCCTATTTAGTTTTTTGGGCCCTGTCATATGTTGTTGCACCGCGTGATCGGGTCGAGGGGTTCGTCCCATCTACCCTGGTGGCTAGTTTTTCACGTTCCGTGGTCGTTCCGTTCCGTTCCGTTCCGTGTTTTTTATTAATGTGCCAGGTCTGGCCGGTTTGTCGTGTTGTTGATGGTGGTGGGTGGTGGTGGTTAGGGCTTGTAGTAAAGACCGATGCCATACACGGTCAAGGTGCCGACAAGACGAGACCGGGGTATGAAACAGCTGCACCCTTGCCATATGCAAACGTTATGTATGTGATGTGGTATTTTTTCTCGCCGTAGTCTGTTCGTGCCCCGTGTCCCGTGTCTTTCGTTGCTCAGTGACCGTACGTTAAAATAGGAGTCCGGGGAGAACGCATTTACCCGTTGTATTGGTTTGTAGTATCTTTTTCCTCTTTTTTTTTTTTTTTCACCCGTGTGAGACCCGCAGCGTGTTGTCACTGACCCCCGCGCGATGCGCTCGATAGATGAAATATGTAGCTATCGCCTGAAAAACAAAGAAAGAAATCTTCACGCACAAAAGTGCGCTCTCTCTGGCCCGTTCGGTGCGGCCTACTACTGCTGCTGCCGCGGTAAGCCGACTCAGCGAGCGTGTCTGTTGCAAGCAACGATGCACACGGACGGATGGAAGGGCCGGAGGACGATGAGAAGGCACGGGTGGAAATACGGTTTAAAGCCGTATGTATGCGTACATAGGACGTCGGCAATGACGTGCAGCGAGCTCTGCGTGGTAGATCGTATGCATATAGTCTAGAAGTCGAAGGAAATAAAAGTGCCGGGGCTCACGGACCCCACGACTAACTTTGATAGAAGCCGAAAAGTCAAAACCGTTAGACGAGTCTGATGGTTTGATTTCGGCTGCTATAATCACCACAATAATAGCGAGTGTGCTCTTTCGGTTGCCTGCTTGATTAACCCCCGTCTTTTTTCTTCCAGCCTCTTCGTCCTGGCTGAAGTGCCTGTCTCTCGTCTTCTTCCGTAGGACGTGCGTCATAACCTTTGTTTCTGGAGAAATGTAGCGGTACCTACCCGTGAACCCTTCGCTATGTGCTTGGAGTGGATTTGATTATCCGCTTCAATGTAAACGTCGTGGTGCGCGGTGTTAACCATTGGTATGGAATCAATCCCGATGATTCACGTGACGCGGCCAATCACCTTCCAAGTGCATAGACTGCATTGTAGGGGAGCTGTGCTATCCATCCATCAACCATCAACCAAGATTTTTGTCTTCAAGGAAGGAACGCGGAGCAATTTTTTCTCGTGTCTTTGGACAGGAGTCCGTCTCTGATGGGTCGAAAGCGAAGTAAGTGCCCTTCGCAGGGCAGCAGCCATCGAATTATGGCCAAGTGAGTTATTGCTACAGCAATATAATTACCAGCAGTGGTGGAAGTTCAACACGCCCTCTGATCGGTCAATTTTTTTAAAGGAGAGTGTACCTGAATTGCTAACTTACCACATAACCGCTTAACCCTTCCACAAAAGCATTCAATCGATAATCGGTTAATAAGCCAGGAGGGGAGGTAAAAGCTAGGCCGTGTGTTTATTCCATTCAATATTGAAGCACAGACCACGAAAAAAAAAAAAAAACAACCACCGATCTGTGTATATTGGTACTGCGGCGCTTGAAGCTCCTACTCGGTTCATGGTGGACCCCCCCCGCCCCCCTGAGTTGGCACTTAAGACCCATCAAAACACACCTACCTGCCATCTCTCGGGCAAAATTAACAACCAACCAACAGCTTTCAAGGGTCCTCGGAACACCTTCTACGGTACTCGTACATGACGCCGCTAGAGGCACGTGTCGAGACACAACCAACTTTTCCCGCCCGACATTACAACAACCTCACCAAAAGAGAATTACCGACATGAAACCGACCGCATTCGGTTAAGCAAGGCCACCCACGTTTGTTTGTTTTTATCATCAAAACCTAAGGTACGTTAGTCGCGCCTTGGTAGACACCGGAACTCTTCGCACATACTTATATATTATATCTTACACATAACACCCCCGTTTTCTGTTGATTGTTTTCTGTTCTATGGTTACAACACATGCTGCGTCCTCCCTGGCTTCTTCTCCTACGATACAATCAGCGCTCAACACTCCAGCCTCCCCCCTACCCCACCCTGCCCCGAAAAACTGGACCACAAGTCGGCAGGACCCGGACCAACTATGGACAAACTGTGCTAGGAACTGTGCTAGGAACGGTTCTAGGAACGGTGTTTGGAACGGCCCTGTTCCATCTAGACTATATATAAGATGCGTGGTCAACGGTCTAGAACAAAACGAGCCAGCGAGCAGCAGTCGAACATTACCGCCCCTCTTCTAACACCACACCTGACGACCAACAAAGTCGGATGCATAAGATAACGTCGAGGTAATGGTTCGAGTTTGGCAACCTGTGTAACGGTTTGAACTTGGCAGGGCGTGCACGCGCATGGCCTCAACACTACGATCGAACGAGCCCAATGTAAAACGGAGGACCCAAACCCATTCTCCCCGCAAAATTTACGCCGGTCCATCCTCAACCCGGACGACGGGCGTGAGCGTTGGTACGACGACGACAACAGGTGCTACTTTCGTCTTTATTCCCCGGCCTAGCTTCTGGCGGCAGGTACAAGAAGACGCCTAACTATCGCAACTGGTGTGCCTTTCGCTTCGCGCTGAACGCACGCAACGACCGAGTGTGCCATTTGTCGTGGACACGACGCACCCGCGTAAAACAGAACAAACTCTGGGGCCGGCACCACGAAACGCTTTCTTCGTCTTCCTACTGGCATGAAACAACAAACAAAGTGCAACCCAGACGGAGACACTTTGGGTCGACCGATAGCGTTGGTAAAACAGCTCTCAAATTCACGTCGGCAACATCTACCACCCGGTCCGCCCAGCCGCACCACCTACTGATCGGAAGCTGTGGCTTTGTTGTGGGGGAGCAGGCGAGGTATTCCCGGGCAAGTAGACATTGCTGAGGCGTGGGGGGGAACGACGGTGGAATAACCGCCCAACTCCCTTTTTTTTTCTTCCGAGGGAGCCATGACGCTAAATCCTCTCTCTGCTGCGACGCGTTTTTCATCCCCTGCCGTCCTTCCTTTCCGCCCCTTGTGCACGATCGATCACGCATCGATCACTACCACCACGACGACAACAACAACAACAACAACAACGACAACAACACCAGAATCAGCATCAGCATCAGCATCAGCATCAGCATCGCAGGGAGAAGACGGCAAACCCCCTCATGCACGTACGAAGAACTTGGTGATCTCACCAGCCACCCACAAACACATCAACCAACAAAAGGACCGCATCGACCCCCAAAGCCGACACACGTCAGAAGGGCAAGAGGAGGAGGCGAGGGCAGGCAGAAAACGTTTTAGGCGAGAGCTCCGTGCTCGTGCAATACCCCTCTCCAAGCCAGGTCGCACTTGGGCCCCTCCACTACGTCCGGGTGCTCCCGCTGCAGCTCCGTCAGGCCGTGGGCGTAGTCCGGTTCACACCGGTGGAAAGACACCTGGCGAGGGGAACAAACACACAAGGCAGTGTTTTTCACCGCACTGAGACTGGCGTATTCTCATGGCTCAGCCGGTGAGCGCGGTCGATGCTAATCACAAAAACACGCACTGATGTTTTTATTTTTAGCATGGGAGAACGAGCAGCAATGCCGCCTGATAGGATTGAGTCCTCTCCTTGTACTTGAGAAGCAGGACCGTCCTGTCTTCGAACTCCTAGGCCCCTCTTCCTGGTAGAACCCTGACCTTTTTCGATTATCAATGTTCGTGCTTTCTTATCCCGCTACATGTACAAAACTGATGATTGGTCAGCCGATTAGCGCGGTCGATACTAATAATAAACATGCACGCACGTGTAAATTATTCTTCGTCTGGTACGATTTCTGGTTCCACCCGGTGACCCCCCCGCCTCACAGCACCCCACATCATGACCGTTATTAGTCGCACTAAGAGGTACTCCGTACGTCTGTTCATTCGTCGAAACATGATAACGTGTTTAGTCGATGACACTATAACAACACGTACACACACCACGTGCGTGATGAATGCATCGCTGCGGTACACATGTGCGGCTGCACGGGCGACAAAGCCACAAAAAAAAACAAGATATATATCACTCACTCCCCGGCGGTGGAAACATAGCACCTCCGCTGTTGTGCGTACCACGCGCGCGAAGTTAGTGAGTAGCAACTAGGGGTCGATGCCGCCATCCATCTGACTTCTGAAATGCTGAGCAAGTTCGTGTCGTGGTCGCTTTTCTTCGAACGACCTTCTCATCGTCGGCTTGGAGCGAGGGACACACACACAGCGCCACATCTAAACAACCACACCGCACGAATACGTGGCATAGGTATGTACCTGTTCTGTCGAGGCGTCGTACCGGATGTCCACCATGAACGGCTCGCTCCAGCACCGACCGCCGCCGCCACCCCTACTACTGCTACTGCTGCCGCCATAGCCCCCTTGCCCTGGTCGTTCCCCCCCTCCTACCCTACCCTCCCCCGCTGGGGACCCTGTTTCTTCTGCGCCTTCGTCCGTTGCCGCGCACGTGGGGTTGAGCACGTGGTTGCGTATGGCGCCTGTGAGCCTTCGCATGGACACCTGTGAGGTTTGCAATTAACATAGACAAATGGGGGGGTAATTTGGTATTAGGCCAAGAAACGGGTACATTTACACGACCACAAAGTTACACCGTACGACTCTAATTGTTTTTATTCGAACAGAGCAAAAAAAGAGGCAGACAGCCCGTATGGTAAAAGGACGGGGCTAGACAAGTAGAATAGAGGGAACCAACAAATTAACAGTTGCTAGACGTCACAGGTACAACGGGCGGCGCGCGGGGGGGCAGCGAGCGTGCCGCGGTAAAAAAACAAGGCGCGCAGCAGCACACCCACAAAACAGAGTCTCATATGAAGGGGCTATCGCAGTGCACACTATTCACGCCGTGTTTCGCACCCCTGTCACCGTCGTCGGTGTCTGATTTCGGGAGTTTGGTGACCACGCCAACCGGCTGACAGATGAACATGACATGCACTTGTCTCCGTGGAAATTACAAAAAATCCCATCTATTCCGCGGGGTCCCGTGACGGGTGGGTTGGTAAGGTCAACGCGGAATAGTGGGCGGAAGAGTCCAGCATCCGGACAAGAGAGAAAGTAGACCAGCCGCAGCACCCAGCACCTGCGTTCTCCTACATCTAGATTTGTCTGAAGTGTCGATGCAACCACACTTGTAACAGCAGTGCTGTCGTGGGACACTCGGTTAAGGGTGACCCCCCCGCTTCTCCCTTACTTTCTCCACGTCTCTAGCCCCGTACGCCGCGAGCTGGTGCCGGATTATCTCTTCCCTTCCGTCGTTGGGCAGCGTCACGTGGTAACTCGAGTACTGGACGTACTGGGGCTGGACCAGGTGCCACCGCAGACCTGCCACAGCGACAACAACAAAGACAACGGTTAACACCGCAAGCAGGAAGAAGCAGCAACGACGTCAACAACAACAGTTCCAACAACAAATCAACAGCAGTCTTTTGGAAATATGTTTGTCAGCGTTAGAACGCTTTGGCGGTTGGCACGGTGGTAACAGGTCTACTAGGAACACGGGGGGTCATCTCGTTCAACCCGGCTACACGAGGCGACCATGCCCCCCTTTTCCCCTTGCAGAGTTTTTTTTTTACACATGGCACGATTCTTCAGTTTTCCCGGTCCCCATGGACACGCACACAACCACTGCGCCTAATGTGAGAGCCTGGTCCGGCGAGAACCCGGCGTGCTCCGTCCCTGCTTTGTAGGGATGCGAGGTCAATGGTCTGACGACTACGGCATGCACGGATACTGTACGAGTACATCCCCCAAGCATCACCCACCAGATGTCGTGTACAAGCCCCCGTCGAGGGTCTCGGCCAGCTTCTTGAGCTTGAGCTCTACGACGAGGAGGTTGCTGGTGGGGTCCATGGGAAGGTAAGGCACCACCTTGTCCACCATCTTGCCGAACCGTAACCTAAATAGGGAAAAAAAATGCACAGCACAAATGACGGAGAACACAGTCATCCAAGACCCACCGTCAAACGTCTTGCTCGAGCGCTGCATCACACGCGAAATGCACGCGGGGGTTATTAAGACGGGATTGGAAAGGGGTCAGGCTGAAGGAGGGCTGACTGCGCCATGAAAGCGCGGCGGAACCTTGATGCGCCAAGAATCGCGAACAAAACCCCAAGCTGGTGCATGCAGGTGACCACTCTTATTTTCGATGCGCCGCGATGATTTAGGAGCGTCTGCCGCCGAACGCACGGCGTCCTGCGTAACTCCCATCGACCCCGTACGAGGGGAAAGCGACCGACGCCCCGGACCGCCTTCGCAGGATTTGAAGACTATCTGGAAAAAGAAAGGGAGGGGGCACGCAGACCCTATCCCTAACTCTAACCCTAACCCCAAAGCACGGATTTAATACTTATCCCATATGGTTGCTTCATGAATTTTGCTGCGTAGACTACTGGACTCCCCGCGATCAAACAATCGGAGAAAGATCTTCCAGCACGTTTAGCTCTGCACCAGTGCTGCAGCATTTTCGGGTCTCCTCACTGCCACGCCCTGCCGTTAGTGGAACAAAAGACCCCCACCGACAATCACCCGGGCAAGGATGACAAGGGCAGAGCGGCGGCGAAAAGCAAAAACCGAACCCTCCTCTGTTTGTATCCTTGTCTGTCTCTGCCGCAATCTTACCGCTCCCACTGCTCGTCCAGGCTCCTCTTGACCGCCGATTGGAGAGCTCCCTGTTCCAATCAAAAAGTGGACACGACACAAGCCAAGCGCGACGGAACGAAACGCCCAGCAGTTACAATAGTCGTTTTTCCAAGGCCGGCGGCGGTGACGGCAAAAAAGCGATTCATCGGAGTGGGACAGGGGTAAAAGGACGCGAAAAGCATGACTCCGGGGTGAGGTTGCGGAGTAAGGGATAGCGGGCTGGAAGCGCTAGAGTGAAAGTGGGTGGGCGCGGCACTCGACACGAATTGTTGACACTGTTGACACGGGCAGCTGTGGATGTTTGCGAGGTTGGTACACGAGGGCACGAGGCTGGCTAAAGACGGACTTCAATGCAGGCGTTGTCCTTTATCTCTCACAACAAAAAAGAAGCCCAAAGAGCGTCCGACAAGACGAATCACTAGGAATGTCAACTTGTCGGTAGCACGTTAAGCAAGCGGAGGGGGGAGAGGGAGAGAGATACCGATGCCAATCTTCTGTTATTTTTTTTCGCGAAGAACAAGCAAGCAAGCAAGCAAGCAAGCAAGCAAAGGACAAGAAAACAGCAACGTCAACGTCGCCGCCACCCTCACCGGAACCACGTCGGAGCGTTTCCGGTACCTGAGCACCGCCGCGTTGACGCCCTCGGCCCCAACGTCCGACACGAGGAGGAAGACGACCCTGCTGCTGTCCACAGACACGCTCTGACCTCCCCGCTCGAAGGTCACTCGAGGATGCTCCGACATCGCCTCGGCTAGCGCTGGTGTCAGGATCGACGGTGAACACGATTGAACTACGATTATGATACGACGAGAACATAGTGAACATGATTGCTACGAGAATGCCAAGATTGGATGTAGCGCACCCCGAATGCAATAGACAATATTAACTCGGCAATGTCAGCGGGCGAAACAAGGCCATCAGGGGTTATTGCAGGATGCAAAAGATGAAAGTCACGAGACGAAGAACGAGCCCCTCTCTTTTAGAGATAGGGCGAGGGAGAGAATCTCATCAAAGGCAACCCGAAGCTGCTCAAGTACCGCAGTAACAGCAGTGTCGGAGGGTGGCAGACAGACTGAACGATAGCGCGCCTGCATCCAAGCACCGAAACACTTTCTTGTTACATACGGCAGCAGTACCGCCCATGCAAGAGAAGCTGTTCTCTCTTTCTCTCTCTCTCTCTCGTTCTGTCTGTCTCTCTGTCTCGCTCTGTCTCTCTAGCCCTACCGTCCAGCGTCCCCGGGGCGGCCTTCTGCAGCTCATCGAACAAGACGACCACGTTGCCGCCGCAGTACTCCAGCCGCTGACCAAGCTTCCTCCGTATCAGGCTCTGGTACTCCTCCACCTTCGATGCAACCATGTAGTCCGCCCCACTTCCATGCCACCAAGCATGCACGCACCATACCGCGACACAGCCGGCGAGGGAAGGATCAGGGAAAAGGGGCAAGACGAGGGCAAACAGCTCTTTAACATGCCTAGAGCGTCATACCCCACCGAGAACGAACACTTTCGTCGAAGGACAGCGGCAGGGTCTGGGACAATGAGGCAATGAGCCATTTGTCTGTGTGTGGGGGCGCGTGTTTTGAAACTAGCATCGACCGCGCTAGCCGTCTGACCAATGAAAAGACGTCAGTCTCATGGAGGGGGGAAAAACGTACACGCCAGTGCAGACAACAATGTCTGGCGTAAAGAAAATTTGGCCGGCGGGTCCGTAGCAGTTTCCGCTGCTTGGTCCCGCTTGTTTTTCTTAGCCTTTTTCTTTTGGCCTTTAGTGGGAGCCGGGGTGAACCCGTCCTCACTCGCGGCTCCAGGGGGAGGAGATTTAGACTCCTTCTCTTTCGGGCTGTTTTCTTTACGCCAGACATTGTTGTCTGCACTGGCGTGTACCCGCGAACAGATCTCTTCGTCGACGCCAATGAGAATATCCTTACTCCGTCATGAGTAAAGGTACCTGAAGTGGTGAATAAACGTTCACCAACCAAGGTCATTTCGCTCTTATTGCAATGTGGCAAGGAATAGCCAAGCGTGGCTACCGTAAGTCGGCCTTGCTAGGTTGAAAGGTGAGAGTGAGCCTCATGAGCCCGCTTCCACCCTCCGGCTGGTCACAGCAGACGGAGGGTCTTTTCATTGTACTCCGAGTAAAGATCTTCAGACTTCAAGAGCGTCGTTCCTAGGGTCACGGATCATTACGGTTGTATGTGCGTCCCTAGTACTGGGAAAATACCTAGATCCTGGTTTCCACATTACCTCGCTTTCTGATGAATCGATACGGTGTGTGTGTGTGAAACGGCGCCCTTGCACTCGAGAAAAGAAATGGAGTGATACGGTAGTGAGTTGGTCGATGAAGGGGCTTCATGGCAAAAAAAAAAAACAAGCACATGTTATGCTGGCCGGTGTAACATCGGCACGGGTGGTGTCATGGTGACGAGGTCGACCGTCACGTGAAATCGATTCGAGAGCACCGCGAACACGCCGAAAAACAGACCTTTTCCCCGCGACGAACATCTTGACACACCTTCGGAGAAGACAAGAGCGTGTAAACGCCGGGTAGACACTCGGCACACATCATACCCCCCCCAACACCGTCGGAATTCTGTGCACGCCTTGCAACTCCATACGGAATGGAAGGCGCGCACGCATCACACAGGGGTTCTCCTCGGTGTGAGCCCAGATCTGAGCTCCTCAGCATCGAAGGCGAGACCGTGTTTCCGGAGAGGCCGTGCCCCACGCCATGATTGAACGGAAACGCTGGAGAAAGACCTGAAGCAGGGGCCGTCGACTAGAGAGCGAGCGGCCTGTCATCCTTCGAGCCCACGCGGCGCACTCACTTGAGCACCAGGAGTCCCCTGGGGATGTCCCTCGTGCCGCCCGTGATGCGGCAGCGCTTGGTCAGCAAGGCGTCCGCCAGCACCCACGCCGTCTCCGTCTTCCCGGTGCCCGTCGACCCCGTCAGCGCCACCACCAGCGGCTCGTACCGGTCTGACTGCCGGCTACGAGCGTCTCATTCGCCGTCACCACAGTCGTCGTCATCGTCGTCGTCGTCGTCATTGGTGTTGTTGTTGGACAGCAGTGAGCATGGAAGACAACGGTCAAATGTCGCGAGAGAAGTTGCCTCGGTTTGGGACACACCGTTACCTTGTGCGACGGGGTTACTTACATACCGTGGTGGTCCTCGGCCTCGTCGATTTGTTTTTTTTCACCGAGCAGCGAGTACGCAAACAAGCAGCACGTGCGCGCGTGGGGCGCATTTGCCCAATGTGTGCGTGCGAGGTGCGATCACTTCCTGTACGCGGAACTGAAATAGGTGACCTTGTTTGGTGCTTGAAGAGTAGGAAGGGCCAGACATGTAAAACGGAAATCATATCACTCCGTACACATCAGACCGAGAAAACATGCTGAAAAATGAGAGAGAGAGGGAGAGAGGGAGGGAGAGAGAGAGGAGAGAGACAGAGAGAGAGAGAGAGAGAGAGAGAGAGAGAGAGAGAGAGAGAGAGAGAGAG
>CACKRE030000400.1:30824-51620 GCA_902602495.3 Ectocarpus sp. CCAP 1310/34 | reverse complement strand
TTTTTTCTGTTTCTTCGTGGGGTCGTGTATGCCGGGTTTTGAGACCACGGGCTCCCAATCAATATTGTCTTTTAGAGCGAATGTGAGAAACAACAACAACAACAACAACAACATTGGGGTGGCCGAAAAAAAAAATGGGGTGGCCGAAAAAAAAATTGGGGTGGCCGAAAAAAAAAATGGGGTGGCCGAAAAAAAATTGGGGCGGCCGAAAAAGGAAAAAAAGCGGCCGAAAGAGGAAAAAAAAAGCGGCCGAAAAAGGAAAAAAAAACGGCCGATGGAGGACAGGCCTAACTGGCACCCCCCCGTAGATGTCTAAAACACGGAACTCCGCTTTCGTAGATTTCTCTCGTAGATCCTACGCCAGCACTGCACCACTCCAGCCTCCAGCCTCCAGCCTCCAGCCTCCAGCCTGCTGCCTCCCTCTCTGTTCACACGGCAAGGTCTTGAGCCACTAGATGCGGCGTGGACGTTCAGCAGGCCAGGGTAGGTCTGAATCAACCCGTAGCAGCACTACTGCCGAAGCTCGTCCTGCACGTCAGGGCGGCAGGTGCGAAATCTCGGATATGGTCATGCACATTGGCTTGGCTTCCATGTCGTTACTGGTGTGTACCCTCGTTACCTCGTGGGGTTTTCGGCCGTGTCGCTGCACTTGCCACTTGCCAACATACCAACACGGGCTCGGCCAAAGAGGCGATTCTATTCATTTTGTGTATCATGAGATTCCAGCAATGCCACACATACTCACCCTCGGTTCACGACATCAGTTTTTCTGCTTCATCGGCACCGGTGACGCTGCATGGTGCTTTGGTCGTCTCCTGCGACTACTCTTTGGTCGGCTACTACAATTGCACTCGACTCTCGCGGTGGAATCCCATGTGGCTCCCATATTCCCAAGACCATATGTATCTTTGTTTTCCTATTGTTCAACGCTGCTGCTGCTGATGCTGTATCGTCTTTTTGCCGTTCTGCCAACTACGGCTGTGCGGGCTCCGGGGTGTCTCGCGTGCCCACGCAATACAGCAATAGATCCGGTGCGGCGGAGGATAGTGAGGAATTGCCGGCGTGGAAGCGGCATCTGTCCTTCCGCGGGCAGCCGTACCGGTATGCCCACCACCAGAATGGGGTGATGGGCCACTTTCAGGTGTTGTACATCGCTTGGGCGCCGTATACCTAAGGACCAACAACCTTACGTACAAAGTACACAGCAGTGGTCATCGCTTAGAAAGGAGAGTTGTTCTGGGCCCTTCCAGTGCTCCACTTCCTCCCCTCCCACAAGCAGGAAATATTAACGTCCCGTTCGCGTCTCTCAAGTGCCGTGTCCCGATGGGTACCATATCTCCCCCCAGCTGACACAATATCACGTTCTTTCGTGTACATCAATTGCCGTCGCTCTCTCGACATCCCCGTGGGAGTCGTTGTACCCGTCCGCGTTGCCCCGACACGGGATGCTTGTCTTCACGCCTTTTGCCTCCTGTTTCGCCCCTAGCATGTGTGTGCGTCATTGATAGCGTCGACCGCGCTATCCGGCTGACCAATGCAAAAGACTTCAGTCTCATTGTCGCTGAAAACAGAGAATGCTTGTGTGTATCGTTCCACATGTTGCGAAAGTCAGGGTTTACACGTTTTACCTGGTAGAAGTATGTACTTAGGTGCTTTTGTTGGCCATCAGCCGGGGTCAAATAGGGGGAAGGCCAGTGATTTTCTTCGGCTCTATAGTCAATGTATAGCAACCACCAGTAGACTACAGAATCCATGTTGTTATTGTTTCGATGGTTTATTTTTTGTCAGGTACGAGTCGTGGCCGCCTCCGAGATTTCGGAGCCGGACTGGTCTCGTGTGACGGGCAACCTCAACATCAATGCCATTGCTGGCAGCGGGTCGGGCACAGGGAGCGCTCTCCCCTACGTCGCTGTGTCCCTCGGGAAAGTAAGCCATCGCTCCGGAGGCTGCCAAATGGCACCGTTCAGTTCACGTACCGTTCACACCATGTGTTTTCGTGACCCCAAAACGAACCTGACGTAAACGTTTCGTTGTTTTCGAAGTTCGAACAATGGGATTTGTTGTGCGGTGTGGTGGACTGGGATGGCAGTCAGTTCAGAGGTTGAATCTCGTCGACTGTATCTTTTTTACCAACACTCATTTCGGCAGGTTTTCCCGCGATACTTTTCCCACGGTAACACCAAGGAAATCTGGAATTGGTGGTACGGTGCTGAAGTAGCCACTACCATCCGAACACACATCAACCAAATGGTGTCCTCCCGTTTCCATCCATATCGTTGTCGCCCGAAACAGATGCTCCAAGTATTATCCAAACAACATCGCGAAAAAATGGATATGTCATTCGAAGTGGCTTTCAACGCGGGCGGCACCATACCGTGGAGATGGCCGCTGACCTCGCTCAATGGACCAATGTTGCAAAAGTCACAGCAGGGGGTTGACTCTCGCCATAAAACAACAATGTTTTTTGGCGTTGTCAGCGCCCACTCTTTCTCTTTTAACTCCCGCAACGATTACAAGCAAGCGAAATGCTGCAATGCTCCTCACGATGGCTATCTCTCATCGCAGGTGTCTTTCTAGCTCCAATCTTTGGTGGCAGCCCCCGCTGACCGTTCCGTGGCCGCCGCCGCGTGTCTCTGTCAGTACACCGTAAGGAGCTCGGCTCAGGAGGCGCAGCCGGACTCTCTCGGGACCATGCGCGCCTCATGGCCGCGGGGAATGCTGTCGGTGGAGGTGATGAAGGGGGGCATCCGGCCCGGCGAACTCCCCCGGCTTGCCGTTCAGGTCCGCGACAATGCGTTGTGGAAACTTTCTGATGCGATGTGCATCGACGTGTATATGTATCAACATTGGGCGTGCGAGCTGCGTCGTCCGATGTACCACGCTTTCGCTGCTTTGACGCTTGGTCTTGGCGCTGCATGGTGTTGGGGCAGGCAGGCACCATGTATGTTGAGAGGCGGTGAAATCAGGGGGATTGAGAACCACGAAGGACAGCCGTCACCGCACGCACAGCATGGCAACACTCGTGCGGGCCTACTCTTTTTTCGAAGGACACGCTCACCTTCCGATGTTATCTTGGCTTTTGTGAGTACGCTGGGTGTACTGTTTTTTCGCTGTCGTAAGGAGGCGTAAGTCTTCGTATTTGGCTCACTGACTGCGAAGTACGACAAGTTTCCGCATTGGCACAATTGAGAACAACACAAAACACACTGTTATGCGCCCTTCCTCCTGTCTGAGTCTCCAGCTGATGTTCCTAGAAAACAACCGAAAGTTGTTTAAAAAGTAACGAGGCGACACTTGCTCCACGAACACAAAGAATCACGTCTGCTCGTGTTCGGCGGGGCGCAGGTGTACAACCAAGATAGCATCGTCCAATCGGTGCTGAGCTCGGCCGTGAGCACGGTGATGGGGTCTCGGGGAAGCCTACTTGGGGCAGGGGAGCTGGATGTGTCTTCGCTTCTCTCCGGCGGGGCACACCTTATCGACACCTGGATAGAGCTCGAGGTGCGGTGGAGCTTGCCCTGTAGTGTTGCAGTGGAATGAATGGTTTGGTCATGCGGCAAAAAAGTTGGGTGCTTGGTTTGGGGGCACAAGGGGTCGTTGGTCGTGAGGACCTTGCGCGTTGCTCGCGTTGCTGCTTGATGTTTATTGTCGCAGTTGGTCGTGATGATTTCGTGTCGAATTTTTCGGTGTTAATGTGGGTATTGGTGGCGAGTGGGATTGATTTTGTCGAGCAATTGCATTCTATTATGATAGTAATTCCTTTGGTTTGCTGAACAACGAAACACATGCCCAGGCGCCTATCCAGCTGGCTCTCGGTTCAGTCCACGCCCGTGATTTTTTTCTATGGAACGGTGGCTCCCCTAGGTAGATGTACCGCATCATTGCTTCGGCGACCGCTGAAAGAATTCAGCGATCCCTGCCCCACCCTCGCCTCCTTGTCCCACGACACTGTGATCCGGGCTATCTGTGCCGGACAACGGGATAATTCACTCGCTACATGCCGCCGTAAAACTGCTTCTGTCCGGCCGACCTGTGTTAGCCGAAAGGGCGAGTACATGTTCACGTGGAGTACGAGCCGAAGGGCATTCAGCCGGAAAAAAACGACGTCGTGTTTCTCGAGAGCTTTGCGAGGTACGAGCCGCCCAAGCCGGTCACCCATCTGTGTGTGTGTTTTCATTCCATTCCACAGGCAATTCACTTCAACGCCAGTGGTACATATTTTGTGCCTTCTAGTTCTACTTACAGTAGTTATGCTTCTCGCGTATCATTTTAAGCGCACCGGTCTGGAAACACAAGCGGTCGTGAAGTGAATGATACTTGTTGATTTTTGGTATTTTTTCTTCTGGCGCCGCAACGGGACGATGTCGCTCACTCGAAACACGTGAACATATCTTTTGTCGACCTGCCCAAATCCCCCGTCACACACCAAATAATGACTTAGCCGTTGTTCTTAATGACTGTTGCAGCATTTCCCCTGCGCAACCCCAGCGACAACCACGGTGTAGGGAGCATCCGTTGAACCGGATAGCGCAACTCTGGGCGCAATCGGTATCACCGTCCGTCGTCACCCACAGGAAAATTACACTTTCGACGTTAGCACCACCGTCAATATGAATCACGCCAACCGCAAGCATCAAGCACTGTTGCCAGGAACACGTGAGGTTGGTCATCACGACCGACGACCTCCCATGCCCATGAAAAAACTCCTAATAACCTTGAACCGCCACTTCTCCTTACAACCGAACATGTTTGCGTTTTGCATCACCCGTTACCGCCGCGTTCCTGTGTACGGATACCCTTTGCCTCGCGTCTCGGGGGTGGTGGGCTTTCCAGGTGGGGCGACAGTCTCGTGATACCCCCCGGCGTTCCGATGGTGGTGTTGGACTGCAAGCCCCCCTTCCTGCTGGTCGCGTTCGAAACCTTCACGGGGAGAGAGGGGCGGGTAAGGCTTCACCGCAACACTGTCTCGGTGGTGGAGAGGCTCAGCTGGCTCGACGTGTCGCTGGCCATGCTTGCAAGGTGACCTTGCAACACGCGGCTCTCACGGGCGGTGGGACACACCTAAGCCAGACAAAACATGAAGTCTTTCCTGGGTGAACGTGCACAAAGCTGTGTAGAAGTTGCGCTGGGAGGGCGATCCCTTACACTCAACGCTCGCCTGACTGTACATACTGTACCGAGTCTCGGCATTGACAATCATGTACCTGGTACCTGCGAATCCGTGCTCGAGCTGGATGTTACCGCTACCACGCGGTCATTTGAAGGACCACAAGCACACAATGCTACAAAAATCGAGGATGGTTGATTGGAAAGTTGTCGATAGAGATGCCCCGGTGCTCCTGAAGGCCGGTTGGTTGGTGTTTCGGAAAGCGCTTGCTTGCACCGCGCCATGACCACACTGCGACGAGAGCTCGGACCAATGAACTGCGTGAGTCCAGCAACGCAACGCATGTCACTCCCCGCTAGCGCGACGACCTCAGTTCCCGCATGGTACTCATGTTGGGAGTGTGATTTTTTGTCGTGCTCCCCATTTCCCCTGCCCTTGCCAGATAGCTGCTTCACTGCGTCGAGGTGTTGGCACCCTTGTTTACCACTGCAACCTCCCACACCAAACACATCGCCATCGCAGCATGTGACATGACCTATTGTAGCACACCCCACGGCCGCTCTTCGCTTTCCGACCACTGTGTTCCGCCGGGGCCAAACCGCCCGCCCACGTGCGATGCATACCAGGCCGGTGGACGCGCTTCTGAGAACAGAAACCGGAAGTTGGTGCGTCCGAAAGTCTCGCCCTCTGCTGCAGCCCTTGATCGTGATGGTTGCGCCCCTCCAGGCGTCTCTGCTGGTGGCGTTTTCTGCGCTAAAAGTTGCCTTGAAAGGCGTGCTTATGGGCACCCATGCAGTCTATCAGGAGGCTGTTGTAAACAATTGAGTGGTTTTGTGATTGTCTCTTTCTTGTGAGAACTGTGCGGTGTGGCTCGGCTTGTGAGAACTTTGTGGTGTGGGTCGGGTCCTGCTGTGTGAATGTTTGGAACTACTTTGTTGTGCTGCTGCTGTATTGGCACATACGTGTGAATTGCTTTCGGGTTGTCGCTATTGGTTGGATGTACAGATGGTGTTGCTGCTTCTGTGTTGGTGTTCCCCGGGAAAATATGCGTCACAGTAGACGCATATTGAAAATGTATTTTCCCGGGCACGGATATCTTGCCCGTTTTTAGGAATGTTCGGTTGCTGGTGACATGCGATGAAGTGCATGATCAAAGAGGCTGGGATGTATTTCACATCACGCTCCCAAGAGCGTTTGGCCGCAGATGTTTTTCACCTTTGTGAACTGAATGACACAAACACGGGTTGTCTCCCCTGTTACCTTGGGCGTGCGATCTCTTTTTCTGCGAGGCACGTTTCAGTTGCGGCGTAAGAGGACGACTTGGCAAACAAACGGTTTGGTTGACGATGTATACCAGGTTGCAACCGTCCTATCATATGCATCCGAGCATCAACTTTTATTGTCCGTGGGACGCAAGGAAACCTACGATCAAGCTTCCGTGAAAGTTTGCTCGCATCGCCAAACCTGAGAAGGCCGGCGCAGGCTCCGGACGAGACGCATTAGCAGCACCTGCTTTTGGTTTATTTGTTGGGAACAATCGTGTTGAGACCTACCCTTCAAAGTCTTGAGACGGCAGCACTACTACCGTTGTGGGCCATAACAAACACGGCAACAGTAATGGATCACTCATCTTCCGCGTACGGAAGTAAAGATTAACCCACCTATCTTTACTGTGCAACAACGACAATGGTCTGGATGACAACTGAAATAAAAAAATATTTACAACCAGTGAATTCACTTCTTGTGCCCCAACAACTCTGCAACAATTCATAGCGGGCTAAGTTCCCAAAGGAGACCTTCAGATTTTGTCCGGAAACAATCGCAAACGCACCGTGTACTAATACTTCCTCTAACAGCTTGAAAGTCGAGTTATTCGTCGCCCCAGTACGAGCGCAAGAGAGCCCCAGCTCGGCCACGGAAGCGTTTGTGTCGGGGCACGAGGTGGAGATGGGGAGAACGAGTTGGGGGCTGGTTGGCGTAGGCCGGAACGTGGTGCGAAGGTGTTGAAACGGCTCCTCTGTTGCTGCCCGATAAGGAACTGACGGGCGTATTGGAGGGTTTTATTGTGCGAGGTGGGAACCCTTGCGCCGACTCCGACGGCTTTCTCTTCGGCTGAGTTTTTTTGCGCTTGGCCAAGTTCCAGGCAATGAACGCGGTGGAGGAGACGGCTACCAGAAAGATTACGACAACGAAGACGAGGTAGATCCAAAATTCTCCTTCAGAAGTCTCCCTCATGCCGAAGGCGGGGCAGCCACCGCCTATGGTGCTTTCGTTGAGTGAATGAATGTGGTTGGAGGGCGAACGGAGGGAAAGAGGACAAGCAGGCAGAGGGGACCATTCTGTGTCACATTGGCAACGGGGTAGGGGGGGGCGGCCGACATTTTCGTAGTCTCCTTTATCTACACGATCTTTGGATGTAGCGAAAAGTAACGTACCGAAACTATAGTACACAAGTAAAGCAGCGTTGTTTCGTGGTGTCAACACCCATCTTCGATTGTTTTTAAGTGAATATTCTACCGTACAGTAAGCGAGTGGTTCTCTGGTGAATTCGCAACCAACCCCAGTCAGAAGTAGTAACGTTTACTATAGAAAACGTGCTTCATTCAGGAGAGTTTGTTTCGAGATGGAGG
Organism: Ectocarpus sp. CCAP 1310/34; assembly: GCA_902602495.3. Taxonomy (NCBI): domain Eukaryota; class Phaeophyceae; order Ectocarpales; family Ectocarpaceae; genus Ectocarpus; species Ectocarpus sp. CCAP 1310/34. Next base: position 43,883 of record CACKRE030000400.1, on the reverse strand, counting down.
CGTAGAAGGCTGTCCTTGTGTAGTCTTGCATGATGAACGGTACGTGCGCCTTTGACCGTGGCGTCGAACGAAGCATTTCAAAGGGTGAAGGGCACACTCACCAAACAATGGTGACGTCGTTCGAAGACTCGGCGCGTTTCGAGTAGTCAGAGTAGACATGTGCGCAGCAAGGAAGAGCTCCTTGTTGTGCGAATGAATGAGCCTTCTTCGCCAAGGCGTGCACCAGCGCGGGCACCATGGGATCCGCTCCTGTGGCATTGGCACCGTAACAGAGCGCAAAGGAGGTAGGACTGTAGACTGTTGGTGACGGAAAACACGAAGGAATCTGTGAAGCGTGTGAAAGCTATAGGCTAAGAAAAACGACATCCGGATGACGTGAGTTAGACCACATGCACTTGTCCTTCAGAAATGTGTCAACGTTTCCTACTGATGTTTGCTACGGGTTGTAGTGTAGATCATGGGGTCGACGAAAAAAAGCAGGCCGCCGCGTACATCCCAATCAATCCCATTGATCAATGCACGAGCGACGAGAGCTGACTATATAAAGATGACATGGTAAATGCGTGGCGGAAGTCAGAATGCCACAAAGCAACGGGGCGTAGACTAGACAGTAGTTGTTCTTTTCATCGGTACAACGTGATCCTGAGTTCCTCGATGAATCGTCTTCTCGAGCGCTCCCGGCAAACAGCATGGTTGCATTCGAGGCAGCGTAAATCGTACTCCATTCTGACGACCGCAATTTGATTTGTCAACCTCCTCGTCCACGGTTGAAGTATTCCGAAGGAAGTCTCCACAACCTTTATTGTGCAGACAACAGCTGGCGTCGGGGATTCATCGAGAACCGACGCACCTGACTGACGGCAGGCTGTACCCCGTGATGCTGTCGGGAGAGTGTGCACAAGCAGCCGGCGGCAAGCACACGACCTACAGTAGAAGTTGCTGCTGTCGTTGAAGTTTGTATGTATGTCCTGCGAATGGTACATTCTGTGTTATGCGATCAAAGCTCAACTTTATCCTCCGTAGACTAGACTACATACAACACCCAGCGTTGTGTTGATAAAATTCCTCGATTTTTCATGTAGGTACGGTAAGGTTACGAGGTGATAGAAGAGCGAGCGTTACATGCGCCGTTTCGGGATATGCGGAGCGAACAAATTTTGCGAAAAATACATCATACCGGGTACGGAGTACGAAGTACACGCCATGCAATCTTGTTTGTACAGAGCATCAACGAAGGACCACAAGGATACGTATGCATGCACAGTAGACGTTAAACCAAGAATTCACGCGAAGAATCATCATGTCGTTGTTCGTTCTTGCAGGAACCATAAAATCCACCTCGATCAAAAGTCCAGGATACCTTTTCGAGTGATTCATGGTATAGCATGAGCTTTACCTGTATTATCCAAGGTCCTCGAGCAGCAGCATGTATGTGCACAGCACAAATCCAGTGTGTACGTAGCAATGGTAGTTCTTCTGTGGGTACAGGGTGGACAAGAGAAATTGGCGGCCATCAATAAGACGTTGACCATGTTCGGAAGGTTCCTGCATCGATGTTTTAGTATAGTATCTCGATTTCTCATATGACGTGAGAGCATAAAAAGGTTAGATTTCCCGCCGTTGTGTACCCCACAGATGTATAAATGGATTGCATGGAGAATTGTACCATGATGCCTTATGGAGAAGGAAGGTACCAGAACATTTGAGACCCTTGTGAAGAAAGGGGATACTACGAACAGTTTTCACTCTGTCTGGCGGAAACATGTCGAACCAACGTATAACGCATGCACGTCCCAGACTGGTAGCTTGTCGTCCAACCTCCTCCGTGCGCCCCCTGCCCAGGGAGCCCGATGACTAGAAGGCGTGTTCACGTTGCTATTCCGCATAAATCACTAATTTGTCCTTGTTGGGCAGCCGGGTAGTGCCGTCGATGCTAACCAAAAAAGACGAGAACGTCATACCTCAACAAGAGAAAACCTACAGAGTACTTCCACCGCCGCATGCCAGGGTACTCCCCCCTCTACCTTCGCGGCTTCCGTCCACGTTAACGTCGGTGCTGTGTTTTTCGGTACCGGGATTCCGAAACAACATGGATTGGTTTTCGTAGATCCGTGGTCGGCCCCGAATGCCTTCAGGTCGTCAAGCACACACTTCGGCCAGTTCTGTTCCTGTCCCCCCCTACGTCGCTTCTCCCCCCCTGCCAGTTCGCCGAACATCAGTCGTTTCGGGAGTCGCCCGTCCGGCTGCCTTGCCAATGCTCCCGCGAACAGTAGGCGTCGTTGTCGGATCGTGGCTTCAACGCTCTGGCATTCGGCCCTCTTCAGCGTCTGGGCGTAAGAGAGCTGCCGGTAGGTGTCTTTCTTGCGCTTGTACCCGATAACTCGAAGGAGCAGTCGGTGGTGTATCGACCGCAGCGTCTTGATAGTGGCCGCTGAGTGGTGACCATGTCATGGAACCGTACACCAGTGCCTCCATCGGCACCCGAAGTGGGTTCGCTACGTGCGTGCTGCATGCTAGTGTTGACGACACCATTCTACGCCTCTGTCACTCCCTCTCGCGTCTTTCTCATGGCTCCGGCGCAGGAGGAAAGAGTGGAGAGCAAAATAGAAAAAAAACTCCCTGCAGATTTCCCTAATGTACCCCCGGCTTGTGTGCCCAAACTTACCAAACGGTGAAAGAAAATGACGCCCAGAAAAAAATGAATGACCACACACACGCACTTGTGTGGAATTGGAGAGCCACCATCAACTGTTTACCGGTGCCCGTAATGAGACGCGAAGCACGTTGACCTTGTAGCATTGGAAGTATTATGTGCCCCTGCGCAATGTCAAAACAGTGTGCCTGCCCGCTACAATCGGCCCTGAAAAAGCCTCACGTGCGCCATCAACAATGATCCCGCGAGGAAAGTCTAGGTCAACCGAGTTGGAAACAAATGAACTGCGTTGCAGGGGTGGACTATCCTAAAACGACTATCCTCTACGTTTTGCTTGGACACACAGCACGTTCATGGACGTGCCTCTCTCTTATCTCATGTTGCTACAGCCAAGCACTCATCTGACGAACAAATCAACGACACGTGCCTGCGGAAACAAAACAACACAGGCACATGTGCTCTCCAGCAGCAACATGTATTTTTAGTGGCCGTGAGCGGGAACAAGAAACAACGCCATAAATTACAATACACAAAAAACAATAAAACAATCAGCAGCCGAGATGGTTTTTCGCGATCAATCGAAATCATGTCGATTGCAAGAACTTCCTTATCCTCTGCAGCAGCTCGGCTTTGATATCGTCGGGAACGGTTGCTCTGCCTCTCGGAGTAATTTCGTCCACAAGCTCATCGACAGATATCTTCTCCAACCCTTTGCCTCGGATTATTTCCTTGCAGTGCTCCTGGTATCGGCGGTGAACAGCGTGTAGGGAGTTTTCATAAGCGTGATATTACTCGTTGAGTGGCTTCATGGTATGCCGCTCAGTTTGCGGTTTTCCTGGTTTTGGTGGTTGGAGATCAAAGACAATCAGGATTAGTTTGAGGGGAAAGAAATTGTGGAGTGGCTTCCTGGGATTCTGCTCCTTTAGGTATTGCCCAGGCCGCAAGTTGTCCATGGTTGAGAAAGCTCCGGGGTATGCACATGTGGAGAGGGCACGTACGGCAAGGGTCGACGTTTTCTTACCGATGTATCGAACGGCTTGAATCGCATGAATTCACGCCGCCACAACCGGCGAGGAATCGGCGCCGGGTCAAGGCTGGTCGTTGTGATAATTTTCGTAATCAAGGACGGTTAAGCCAGAGCATAATTCGAACAGTCTTTCTTGCCCGAAGAGTGGGCGCGGGTTCTGGACCTTGTGTCGCAATTTTTGAAAATGATGCCCTAACCAGCGATCAAGCAACTGTTGTCGGGGTAGGCTTTCTGCTGTTTTGTGTTCCAGGAACCACGCCCAATCAACTCACCCATGGAAGCACGCCAGTAGGGGAGTACTTCTACACAGCAGTTGTGAGCTTCAGTGGTTTCAATACCACTGTAGCTGCTAAACAGACATGTACTTCCACATCAACAATGCCTCGCGTGACACTCCGCGCAAAGTGACTGTAGTAGTGTTGGAACAAACCTACGATATACTGAGCATGCATACCCCTTCAGTTCGAGTCAAATTGCTTGCTTTCAACATCTACAAACGGGGTCACGGTTCCTACGCAACCGTCAGTGAAAACAAACCGCCGAACGCTCTAACAACGAGCACAGGACGACCTACGCGGCCTCTCGGGCCGAATCCTCTATTAAGTTGGCGGTTCTGAACCTCAGTTGCTAATAGCTTCAAATACCGAACAAAGCCGACAGATACAGCATGCCAAACGACTATTTCCCGATACTGGTGCACCATATATCTTGGTCGGAGGTGAAGTCTTGGGATGACCCGAAAACAACTTGAACCAATCAACGGCAACCAAGCGCATGATGTACCCCCCTTGTATGTGCGTATCGAACAGAAGCGGCATGCCTGAATACTGAAAGACACACCTTGAGCTCGTCCCGCCATCCGCACTGGATGAGACGTTCTCTCAGGAGGTCTTTGAGCCTCTCGCGCTCCCCGGTCTCTATGAGCTTCTGCATGATCGTCGCTCGCACCGCCTCATCCTTGCGTCGTCGTTCTTGCTTGCTGTAACGCAACACGCAAGACGCAAAGAGTCGACGGCGAATGACAACAATCGATGAAACGGACGGTCAAGATTGCAATCTCATAAATAGAGCCTGCGATTCTACAGTACCCACAGGGGAGATACTGCTGTAAATCGCTGTAAAATAATGCGGCTTGGGGAACCGTGCAGGTGTTGCCCCGCTAACGACATGATGTAATTGCTAATCCTCCACCCTTTTCTATTGATAGAGATGGATTCGTTGTTTTGCGCGAAGGTACACGTCCTAAGAAAAGCCAGAATAAATAAACATGCTGTTTTTGGAACTGGGCTGGCTAGACGAGGGCTGCTGCGTCGTCTGCGAAGTACACGGGCGGGCGACACACCGGAAACGGAAAGTGGCGGGGTGGGCTTTCTTCGGATTTGAGTTGCGCAAGACAACACACGACGCGAGCGATAACCAGGCATGGGAAAAATGAGAAGTTGCATAGGTATGCCAGATATGTACTCAAAAAAGGTATTCCCTCGCACCATATATGACCGAGCAAGTATTTAATCGCTGCTGGGGCTGGGTGTACAGCAGCGGGTAGCGACTTCTTGCCAAGGTCCTGAAAAGGTAGACAATATTTACTGCCTTGTATTGGCTAGACTAAAGTATAACAGTCTCCAGCAACGCGACGACGACTCCGGATTAGGCACGACAATGTTCTCCGGCGAGCCATCAGGTACCGCTGCGTTCGCGAGAGTTCGGGAAGATGTCGTATGCATACACTGCACTCCAAGGAGCCAAAGGTTGTGAATTGTGAAAGGCTATCTTGTACTTGTACGATTGATTGTCGAAAAAGCGGCTGCACACAAACTCCGGGAGTATGGTCACGGAGGCCGCAAAATACCGGACCTGACTTGCTCATTTTATCCCAGAGAAAATCACGACTTTCCACATGCATCATAGAAGTATGGGCGTAGACGTGTACTTGACGGCATTGTACTCCAAATGTCAAAACGGAGGAGGGAAGGAGGAAAACAACGGAGGGGAAACGGACAAAAAAAGGCGGCGGAACCATGTTGCCCTTGGCCTTCGGGGCATCCATCATCCAGGCAGTTGGCTGTCCAAGGATTCTCTCTACATTGATCAAGTGGACGGAAACTATGTTAGCAGCATCAAACACGTGAGGCAGCGATGCTGCTGACTATATCCCTCTCTTCCTCTCACACCCTGTGTGTGTGTGGTGCCTCTGTAGGTCTGTGGAGGTGCGACGTAAATCAAATTACGAAACAGGTCACCCATCTCAGCACAACAAATTGTGATCAATCTCTGTTCCTTAGCACGCTTTCTCGTAGAAAACCAGGTAGAGCAACACACCACAAGGCCGTTGAACAGCACCCCAGGGTGACCAAACGGACTCACTCTGACATGATGTGCGTAATACAGCTGTGAGCCCTCTTCTTCCGCCCTTAGCTGTTCAAACACGTGACGTGCGCAGGACGTGGGAGGTTGTGTGCGAGGTTGGCTAGGCATGGAGACCGAGAGAAGGTACCCCACATCCAGTTGGCGGAGCCCCCAAGCCTTGTTGTCCCCCCGCTCCTTGCTGCAGCTTTCCCCCTTCATTACAGCAACACACGCGATCATGAAGCTCGCTCTCACTCTCTCGGCTGTGCTGGGCGTCCTCTCCACGCGTGTAGAATGTTTCGTGTCTAGCGGAGGCTCTGCCCTCGCGTGCGGTGCCCGCTCAAACAAGCTAGCAACGAACAGCGCCTTCGTCCAGCCCATACCGAGGTAGGAACCACGTCGTTCGCTTGCTGTTTATGCAGGCTTTACTGGTACCGGTTTTACTTCTTGTGCACGATGGGATCGTGGCTAGGGCATCAACGGTAGTCCTGCGAGTGGGGTGCACTGCATTTTGAATCTCGTCAATTCTGCTGCTGCTTACGTGCCTGAAATCGTGTTCGTTGTGTACATTATCTTCTACTGCCGTGCTGCTGCATCGTTCCCGCTCTTAAGATAATGCGACATGCGACTCGACGTCTCTACGTTCTCACGTGAACCTTTTTTCTCACCTGGCACCAGGTACATGTCACACACCCGAGCGTAGTCCAACTTTGTCCTTCAGTCTCGGTGATATGTACCAAAGTGCAGTCACCCGGGAGAGATGTTTGGTGGTTTTGGTTTTGAAGGGGGGTGGTCTGGCGATATTCGATCGCGTGTGGCAAGTGGCATCATCGGCATCATCATGCCCGCGCGGTTCCTCAATTCGCAAGTTATCCACAATGGTCCAAGCAGCAGCACTTCCCTAGAAAAATACTGCGGAATAGTTGTGGACGATATAGAGTTTCGGACGAAATGAGGCCTCTGCTACGGCATGGAACCCACCCTGTCACCGAACGCTTTTCGATTTTTTGGGTACGAAGGGCAATGACGGCCGCTCTATCTTCGTTGGAGAAGTATGGGGATAGAATTCAGGCAACGACAGGGGATCAAAGGGCAAAAACATGAAGTGGGGCAGGTCCCATATGCCATAGCGGAGGAGGCCTCATTACATCCCAAACTCGAACGTACATCGTCGACAACTTTGCATATTCCGCAGTAAAATAATGTCGAAATCATGGAACCACGAAGGGGCTCCGTGGATGACAATAGCTTGCCTTCAAAGGGGCTTGGGAGAGAGCGCCCACTCGTGACAATCCTCCCGGACCCCGACGAGGAAGCACGCTGGTCGAACAACAGTAGACTACCATGCAGCTGAGCGCGACTCGGCTGGCCGCGGCCAAGGCCGTTCCCTCCAGGGAAAGCAGTAATAGAGGTCGTATGCTGAGATACGAGCTCGGCCAGTGGGGCCCTCCCGACTCTTGCCCTGGCGCGGGTGTGCACCAGCGAGGGCGCATCGTTGGAAGGCAAGGACAAGATCGGGGCTGTTCACCATGACTCTACCCCTGGTACTTGCGCCCGGTGTTCCCCGCTACTATGTTCGCCAGGAAGGCGTCAAGGTCCGGATGCCCTTTGTGGGCTTGCTGAAGGTGCCTTTTCACTCGGCGTCGTGATGGAGATCCTGACACATGTCGGAGTCACTCATATGTATCATCACATGGAGGTCGTCCAAGCAAAGGGAGTGCGTAAAAAGACACCTTCAGCAAGCTCGCAAAGGGCATCCGGACCTTGACGCCTTCCTGGCGAACATAGTAGCGGGGAACACCGGGCGCAAGTACCAGGGGTAGAGTCATGGTGACAGCCCCGATCTTGTCCTTGCCTTCCAACGATGCGCCCTCGCTGGTGCACACCCGCGCCAGGGACAGAGTCGGGAGGGCCCCAATGGCCGAGCTCGTATCGCAGCATACGACCTCTATTTCTGCTTTCCCTGGGGGGAACGGCCTTGGCCGCGACCAGCCGAGTCGCGCTCAGCTGCATGGTAGTCTACTGTTGTTCGACCAGCGTGCTTCCTCGTTAGGGTTGGGGAGGCCTGCCACGAGTGGGCACTCTCTCCAAGCCTCTTTACAGGCAATATGTGCTCATCCACGGAGCCCCTTTGTGGTTCCATGATTTGGACATTATATTACGGTAGCTATCTTTACAAGCAGCAAAGCTCCCGTTGTTTGTTGAGCCTGCGCTTTGCAGCATCACGTGTAGCAATCACATTAGAACTACAGGCGAGCCGTCCTCCCCCGTTTCGCTGACCTATGATGTCAAGTCCCACTGAAGGGTGACTATTATCAACACGCTTATCACCTCCCCCCAAACGCCGTCGTATGACATTCGAAGTCCTTAGACACACCGGGGGACAGCAGTTTGATTTTTGTGCCTCGGCATGTCATCGCGGGGTGGACAGCCGGGTATGGTATTTCTAATGTTCGCAAGTGCTTTTCTACCTTCACGCATTTTTTCGTCGCTGACAATCCCTCTGCAGCCGACGCGTGGCAACCGTGGAGCGGAGGAGGAGGAGCGGCGATCTGGGCATGTCCACGGTAGTCGTCCCCTCGGACTTCAAGCTCCCGATAGGCATCGCCGGGCTCGGGCTAGCCATCACGGGGCTCGGCAACGTCGGGGCTGGATTCCCCGTCAGCATCGTGGGGCTGTTGCTTGCCCTTCAGGCGACGAGGGTCAAGTTCGAGTTTGATGATGTGGTGCGTTCAGCAGCAATAGATGGGGGGAGGGTGGGAGATTTTCGGGCGGGGTGTAATCTGGTGTGATTTGTTTGCGCCCTTGGTTTATGCTCCCGACGCAAATGAAGGGAGAAACTGCTTGTATGTTATGTGTCGGCAGGATGATAAGCAACAGGGTCGTCTGTGGTGCTTGATATTGAGATTATTGACAGTGTGACAACGTTTAATAAGGGCTAATGGTGCTGCAGCAGCGATAGTGTTGGGGAAGGTCGCGGCCTTGGAAGCCCTACAAATGCTGGCAAGGCGTGCTCTTTCTGCGTACGGCAGTACCATCACCCCTTCTCGCTAGAGGCCAGAATCAGGCCAAGACACACTCCGTTGTGGGCGTTTTCACTTGACCCTAGCGAATTCGGCTCTTTTCGATTTTTTCGGTACATACCTGTATCTAGAGCGGTTGTTCTTGGTCTTTTGTTCTCAACGGAGAACATACCCACCATTCGGGGGGCGCACAAACGAGATCCCTCCGTTGAGCAGGCCATGAGAAGGGATGACCAAGTCATTATTTCTCTCGTCCACGAACTGTGTCGATTTTACACGCGAAGGACTTTCAGACCATGGTCGCGCTAGGATTATGAAGCCACCAGCCTTGACCGTCCAAAGCGTTCCACCGAGGAGATCTGTACCAGGTAGACCGTGAGGTTGATGAGATGCAATCTGCGTTGGTCGATGCATACGTGCCGCGTTTGTGTTGAGGTGTGTATGTGTGTTGTGTGCATCTCTCTCGGGTAATCGGTCTCTTGTCTTCCTTTCTCTTGGGCGTCTTTCGTCGCGGCAGGCGATGGAGGTGAAGATAGGCGAGAAGCCGGACGAGCTGGAGAGCTCGGGCGAGAACGCCTTTGTCGGTGGAAAGTCGCGTTGGAACTACGACACGTGGACGAACTGGGAGGTCTACCCGAGCGAGAAGCTGCCCATTCTCATGTACTTCAAGGAGACGCAGACCAAGCCGGAGGGACAAATTGTGAGGGATTCATCGAATGTTTGATTGTGTTCGTGTCGTTTTAGACGATGTTGTCCGTATAGTTGATAGTGGTTGGGAGGAGTGTTTCTGTTTTTTTTTGTGTAGAGTGCTGGGTGGTGATGATGAAACGTCTTCTGAATGCGGCATCGTTAGAAGAATTCCGGTGGTTGATCAGGGTGATGCCGACATTGCACGTGTGTTGTGTGCCATGCTGATTAAGCTATGCTACCGCTCTTGTCGTTCCATGGCGTCCTTCTACACCGATTCTTTGTGGCGCAATTCCACGACGCTCTCAACGCCCCCCACACACACACACATGTCCGTCAACTGACGTCTCCCCTCTTCCTCCTCCGCCCTTGATTGTCTTCCTTCATTCGCACTGTTGTATTAGCATTTCTTCCCTTTCATCATGGAAGCCGACGTACTTTTGCAAGAAGTCCGGGCACGCGTGCCGCAAGTCGTCAAGTAATCCGACAATATCTACCAATCGCCGACGGCTAGAAGGCAGTAGCTACATCGGCACCCGATCGAGACTAGAGTAGATCGGAAGAGTTTTCGCTGCGAATTGGCCTGTCGCTCATGGAAGCCGACGGCAGCAAAACCTGCCATCAAAGTTGACTTGAGACTGTTTTTCTGTGCCGCGAGCTTGTAGATGGAGAATATTTTAGAAGTCGAGGGTTGGCACGTTTTGTCTCTCTTCTTTGCAGTTGGTCTGAGATCCCGGTGGGGCGGCATACGTTCTGAATTGTGTAGATGGAGAATATTTTAGAAGTCGAGGGTTGGCACGTTTTGTCTCTCTTCTTTGCAGTTGGTCTGAGATCCCGGTGGGGCGGCATACGTTCTGAATTGTGTAGATGGAGAATATTTTAGAAGTCGAGGGTTGGCACGTTTTGTCTCTCTTCTTTGCAGTTGGTCTGCGATCCCGGTGGGGCGGCATACGTTCTGAATTGTGTAGTCAGCCAATTTGACGAACTTTTTTTTTTAAGTTCATTCGTAGACGAATTTGTCACGTTTCAAGACGCCGTGAACCGTTGCGACAGCGCTTGTCAACGAATAACAGACAGGCAGCAAAGGTAGGGTGACCCTTAATGACTGATGTCTGCCATGTAACTTGGGTGATCGATTTATACTCCTATATAGTTCCAGCGTGTCCATGGTGACAGGAAAAGCACGTCGTAACCGAAGGATGTATTGAGAGAACCGGGGGCGTGTGAGATTTGCTGAACATGTGTAACTGTAAACTCCACTTTTCATTCTGGGAAACATGAAAATGTTGTGAAGGTGGAAAGAGACTTCGTGGCACCTTGAGAGTTGAGAGTGCATGGTAGAAGACATACGCGCTTTACCGCCTGCACAGTTTGTTGTTTGGTGTGAGAAGTATGAGCTCGGTCAGACGACAAACAGCCAGTGGCTAACAGTTCCACTGCTACCCTCGTTCGTAGCATTGTCTGTCTCGGCAGAGGTTGTCGATTGAATCTCTCCGGAGGGAAAAAAGAACGCGAAGTAGAGGTGAAGAGCGCCTAGGCCTAGGTCGTATGTGCACTCAAGAGAGAGGGAACCAAGAGACTCGTTCTCGCGTTAAGTGTTGAAGGCAAGCACGGCAGGAGGAAAGACGGCGAATTCCTCCCATGTAACCCCGGCCGGTTCGCACTATATACGCGAAAAGTGTAGATTGGCGCCTAGTATACATGGGACAAAATAACAAGTAGAAGAGGGTAACGAACACATAGTCTGATGTGACCGGACCTTGCGAGAGGGGACCACGGCGGTGCCAGCAGCTTTTTCCGTAGAGAAATGACGCATTTCTTCCGTTGAGGAAAAACAAATTGGGTCCCTGACGTGCAACAACTTCCGAGTCGATGGAATGAATGATGTTTACCGTCGTTTCTTGTGTTACAGCCTGCGGTGGGTGTGCAACAAGACTAATAGGGAAAGGCTGGAAATCGAAATCCACACCCTTGAGTAATAAAACCACTGCACTACGACGCTAGTACGCTTGACGTTTGGTAAAAGAAGGGATGCTGGTGCCGTTGTTGGTCCAAGTCTGCTGCAACCAGTCGAGGACAAGGAAATTGACTTTTAGAACGGTTCGTGTGTTTGCATCCATGACGCTTTTTCAGGCTCCCCTTCGACAATTTGACGAGCTGAATCTGTAGACTAGACCAAGTTCCATGGTGCAGTTTGCGACAAGACTATTTGCACTGCGTATGGCCTCCGCTGAGAAGCCTTGGCCCTGCCCTGAATGACCAACACCAACCAACACGAAGGCGGTCCAACAACCTTTGCATGTTGTGACTGACGGGTTCACGCGTGGGGGGAAGGGCTGATGCCTAATCAAATAAAAAATCCTGCAGCACTTTAGTAGCGACGACACTGAAGACGACTTGACTCGCCCAATGGCAAGCCGCTCTCCCACACAAATACACACAGCAGCACACCAACTCCACGAAACTAGGCATCATCGATGACGCCCGTAGTAATTATTGAGGGCAGCCAATCAGCTACTTACACACTATCCCCGTGTCAATGGGTTTCGATCCCTACCCCACCGACAAACCAAAGACACAAGAAGACACTCAAATAAACGCCAAATCCCCAAGAGCTTCATCGACCAACATATATCTGACAACACAGCTGGACGAGCACGCGTACCACAAGCACCACAGCAAAGCGCTACACACAAAACATCGCATCTACTACACGATCTGCGGCCTTCCCCCAGAAAAAATTGGCGGAGGAGAGCCCTGGACGACCGGCCTATCGAAAACTTCGCGGGCTGCGGCGGCAGCATCCCTCTTACCGCCCCCTGCCACCCCCTTATCCTCGAACAAACCATCCGCAGCTTGGAGATCGTCGAAAGTGGGTGATGAGGACCAACGGTCGCCCCGGCCCCGCGCCTCAGCCACAGCCAGAGACCCATCGCCGCCGTAGTCTAGCACCGACTCAGCCCCACCGGCATCAGCGTCGCGCTCGGAGAATGATTGTGCCTCGCCCACCGCCGTCGCAGTCGTTACGTCGCTACCGCCCCCGAGACCTTCGTGACTTGAAGGCGCTTCGGTCGGTCGCTCCGCAGGCTCCTCCACAGCCGGCGGTGGTGGCGGCGGTTGCGAGTCCACCGCCTCCGGCGTTGTGGTACCAGTTTCCGCCAAGCCTTTCAAGAGAGGTCGCAAGCCGGGGCACACAGGCTCCAGGATCTCCCTCGTCTCGTGGAGCAAACGTCGGGGGTCGCCTCCTCGCGATCCGCCACCGCCCGACGCATCGCCAGGACCTAGCGAGGGATGGTAGCAAGCGCGGGCATGTAGGGGGGGGG
>CACKRE030000400.1:16848-30632 GCA_902602495.3 Ectocarpus sp. CCAP 1310/34 | reverse complement strand
GGGGGGGGGGGGGATTTGACGCGCATTGTACCATACCGTAAGCAGCAAGAGTCATGTCGGAATAATAAACATGAATTTAACGGTTACCAGAACGCCCCATCCCTTCGCTTTTAGACAGCAGATACCTTGAGCGACAAGCAAGAATATAGTTTCTACTGCTGCGGGCTCTCACCTGTATCGTCCAACACATGCTGGCCGCCCAGCAACCCCGCGTACGCCACGACCATGACCATGTTCGTCAGTATCTGCTGGCAGCTCTCTGCCGCCACGCCATCTGCCCCGGAGGAACTATTGGCTTCCAAGTTCCGGCTTATGAGAGTCACGGTGTCGAGCCACAGCTTGCCGAACCCCGGCAGGCTCGTGAGCGCCTGGAGGTGGTGAAGGAAGGCTCGAGAGAGGATCGAGCAGCAGCGGATGCAAACCTAGCGGACGGTTGCGGCGGACGGACGCGTGGGACATCGAACGAGCAGAGTCAGCCAACGCCGTCGTCGAAGCGAGTCAAGCGTCAAGCGAGAGACAAGCGTCGGGGTCGAAAATATGTAAGGGCGATGGAAGGGATGCGAATTAGTGGGTGGAAGCACTGGGGATGGAATAAAAAGAAAGTGGGATCTACGGCTCGAGACGAGTTTTTGGAATATTTACTTCACCACCCGGCTTGAATGAATGTTTGAAGCAGCCAACAACGCAGACAAAGTTGATGCAGATTTATTTTGTGGCCAACGTGCTTACGGTGGCGGCCGGGATAACTTCAAGGTAGCGGCGGCAGTACCGCAGTGTCTCGCTACATCAACAAGCACACCACAGCAACAGTCAGTCCTACAGCAGTGCACCATGGGGTACCCAACAACACTTGATCCTTCCGGTCATGCAGCCAGTACCTCCTCGCTCCAAGTGCCCTGGACCACGATTCCCGCCGCCGGCCTGAAGTGCGGCGGCAGCAAGGGCACCGGGAGTTGCAGCAACACCTCGCTGAAGGCGGTGCCCCACGCGGGCGCACCGACTCCGTGTAACTGGAGAGGCGGACGAGGAGGTCCGTATGCACAGGGAGGAGGGAGGTCGGACCAAGCGGCGGGATCCGAAGCACGATATCACATATTAGCCATGGTGCAGGGAGAGCATCAGGCGTGTAAGCGTTTTGCCCGCCGTATGTCACAGCAAAAGGGAAAGGTGGCCCCGACCACGAAAACAATCCCAATTTCCCCACGTCGTCGGGAAAGCTTAGAATCTGGGCACTCCGGTATTCAAGCAATCCCATCGTGCGTGGGTCTAGCATCTCGAACGCACCGCTCGTGCACTTACACGAAAATACCGTTGGAGGTAGACCGACAGAATGGACAAGAAACGACGCAAGCAGTAGCGGCAGCAGCAGCGGCAGCAGCAGCAGCAGCAGCAGCAGCAGCAGCAGCAGCAGCAGCAGCAGCAGCAGCAGCAGCAGCAGCAGCAGCTCACCTCGAGCACCAGGCGCTCCAAAGCATCGGCTGCCCCCTTGGCTACCTTCGGAAAATGGCTCCCGGCCAAGGCCCCCAGCGTCTGCAGGGTGGACAGCCACATCCCTTCCGCCTCGAACCTGCGGGACAACGCGGGACAATGCCGAGAGACGACACACGGCACATGGGCAAGAAGGGGAGGGTAAAAGATAAGGGGTGAGGCTTATCAGGAAGGCTGATCCGGCCCGAAAGCCCCCCCTCGACGAGACTGAAAACGCGCATGAGACGAGAGCCAGTGTCGCAGCACATCCAGGTGACGATGCCAAAAAGACCCAGCGGGCTGGTGATGTCGAAGCAGCAGTGTCAAACGACATCTTCGTTTTGAAAATTAACATCCAATCACGGCCTCATCACGTACCCGTTCGAGACATAACCACTGTATTAGTAGTCCAACGGGATGTGTTGAAATCTTACCGGCTGAGGACAGACCCGGCCCTATCAGCTGCGCCGTCGTCACCCACCGACTCCGTCCCCGGAGCCCCCGCGCCCCCCGTCCCCCTCTTCCCAACGTCTCCTCCTTCGTCAACGCCGCCGCCCGCGGCAGCATCGTCCGCGATGGTCCACTGCCGTTGGGGCAACTTTTTTGCGGTGCCATCGCCATCCTTTTTGTTGATGTCGTGGGGGACGGCGACGGTTGCTGCTGCTGCTGCTGATGGTGGAGAGGTGTGCAGGTCCCGCAGCAGCGCGAACGTCATCGCTTCCAGGGCGGCGCATGCCTGGGTGTTAATCCGCGGCGCATGCATGTAGGTGTCAGCTTGAGGGTCGAGTGAGTTGGTTTCATTGCGGGAGGGCCGGATTTGTGTTTAAGGTAGGCGCAGGCAGCAAAAGAGAAAAAGGTTGTCAACCGTCTAGCTGCTGTGGTGTTGGGCATTGTTGCACCAAGGAATGAAACGAGGAGGCGTCAACGACGCCTACCGGGTCCTACCGGGTCTGATCTAGAAACATCGCCCAGTTTGGGCGCTTACTAAAAACGAAATCCCCGTGCTTTCGGGACCGGTAGAGATAGCAGGGAAACGGCTGCAGCACCTAGCTCGACACAGGTGCGTAGCAACGCCACTTGGCCACAAAGAGAAACCGGGTGCTGTTTACAGAGGTTACAAATAACACAACCGGTGCCAACGTGTGACTCCTTTTGGTCCAAAAAGAACGGAAACAACACGCTGCAAAAATACACACAAGAGCTCTCAACGTACGAGAGCATCGGCGCCGCTTGGTCACCTGTAACGTCCACGCGAAGTCCGCCTTGCCGTCGGAAAAGTCTCCCCTCACGAACCGAGTCAGCAGAGCGTGCACCGCAACGACGTTGTGCCGACAGACAGACAGACAGACAGACAGACAGACAGACAGACAGACAGACAGACAGACAGACAGTCAAGACAACAGAATTCAATATAATAAGCGTAAGTTCTGTGAAAGTGGGTTCCAGGTGGACAAAAAAAGCAGCACATATTTCATAAAGGCGATTCTGCACAAAAGTGGATTCCGGGTGTAACAAAACAGCAACACAACATTCACAAAAGGTGGGCTGTTTGCGCGGGCAAAAATGCCTACCGCGCTTGCGTTCCCCATTCGGCAACCCGGCCTCGACCAATCCCGACTGTCTTGCAAGCAAGAAAAAGACGTGGTATCAGGCGGTATTACCCAAAATGCAATATGAGGCGCTTACCGCCCGAGGAGTCCCAGTCCCCTGTTGACCACGAACGCCAACGCCTCCAGGATGAAACCCCTCCCCCCGCCCCCCAGGACGGCTTTGCCCATCAAGGCGGAGATCACCTCCCACTGCACCGCAGTGGACGGCAGGCTCAAAGCGGACGCGTTAACCTGCGCCCAAAAAAGAAATAAAGGGAATGCGGGATGGAGGTGAGAACCGACTCAAATGTTATCCGGACGAAGAGTGAACCCCAGCCACCGCGCGGCCACATAGCACGCGGCATAATTGACGCTAGCATTTTTTTTCACTTTCGTAAACCGTTGGAAATGAGTGCGGCGCTGTGGTATAGCTCTGCGGGCCATCTGCAACACCACCCATGGCGTAGCCGGCGATAAAGTACCGACGATCTAGAGCGCCCGCCTGGGCTAGCGAGGTACGTGTGCATCATTGCCACCTATTGTATAAAGCTTTCTTTGGTTCGCAGTCGGGCGAAGGGGCCAGCGGGTGTGAAGGAGTCATGTGTTTTCGCCCTTGTCTTGCCGGGACACCCGTGAAGAACTCGCTACAACGTGCCGGAGGTCCTCGAGAGTTACTCCTACGCTATATGAACAGTCCACAACCTCATTCTAACGTTAACGTGCTAGGACACTTCTTCCGCTACATTAGACAGTCTGAAACCCTCATTCTCACCTGGATGAGGATGAGCAGCCCAGAGGCAAGTCGGTTGGACAGCGGAAGAACCACGTCCGGCGGAAGAGAGAGAAGCAGCTTCAGCGACTGCAAGAGCATCGTCTGCGCAAAGGCCAGACATCCGAGGGAGAAGGATAGAGGGACGGCCGCGAGAGGTTGAGGAGGCGGAACAGCGTTGTCAACGAGCGCTACATATGTAAACCGAGGGGCCAGACGGTGTGCGAAGGTACACACATCCCGACATTTCTTCACAAGAAAGAACCAGTGGCTAATGCCTTACTAAAGAACCATAAACACTCACACGCACTATTCAGAAAGCGTGTTCCGATATGAGATTGACCTTTTTTCATTGGTCGACCAGTCAGATCGGTCGATGCTATTGTACAGTCTAAAAGGTACACACACATCAGAACGAGACGGCGAGGCTTGGACGACAAAAAATAAATAACAGAAACAACCGCGTCATACTTAAACATGGCCGTAAACAAAGGCGCTTGTAAGGCTGAAGGACGTACAATTCTCCATGTTCTTCAAGCGCAAACCTTGAAGAGACCAAACTGAACACAATACAAATGAATCGCGCTTCAAAACGGCTCGGTGAAACGCGCAGAGAGCAGCAATGTTGGTACATGCATCGTGCCCGTATACCACCAGACAAGACCGAAGCGCGGCGTCGCCCTAGAACACAAAACTTGGCGCCGAATAAGAACCGCTAGCAGCAGTGCAATTGCAGCACCGAGAGAGCGAAACGCGTCAACGCCCCCAAGCTTCAGATGATGACCCCAACACTACCGTAAAACCTAGATGACTCGGTTAGGAACTAGGGGAAGCCCAGGTAGGTGCCGGAGAAGTCTTCTCACCCCCATGTCCTCCCTGTCGAACATGTGGATGCAAGCCCGCAGCACGGTGACCATGGCCCTCTCCACCAGGTACGGCATGCGGGTCATCGTCACCGAGTCCTCCCCGCCCAGCACCCTGCACCAACCACAACCGCCACCAGCGTAGCAATTGGAGCGGTAGATTCAACGAGCGTGCTTAGCCGTGAGACACGAGCAAGGATCGACTAAAACCAAGACCGGAGGACGTGCTGAGACGGAAGAATGTCGTGGAAACACGGCTGACTCCGGGATGGAGGCCAAAGCTAGTTAGCTTATTGGGGGCCAAAGTCCCGCCATAATGGGCCGGAAATTAGCGGGGCTCAGCTTTGTCTCGGGACCACCGTCGACCAAAGGTTATAACATGCGGGTTTCGTGGCCTTCGAAAGTTTTCTTGAATATATTTTGAGAAAACCTATGCCTGTTTTTTTTTCTCGCCGAACATTTTCTACTTGCGTGGCCCGGCCCTTATTGTACGAAGGGAGAGAGAGCCACCGCAGGTCAACAGGACAGCAAGGATGTAGCTTGGATTGCTCTAGCTTCTCCAGCATCGTTCCATTCCCTTTCCGCCACTCACGCCCGCCCGTTGAAACAACACCGAAAAATATGGCCAATCGCCGCTTCCCTGCGTCCTACTCCCACCACTCCCACCTGGCCAAGAAAGAGTGAAGAGCCGGCCAAAGGCTTGGGACTCGCTGCCTGTTGGCTAGAACGACCCTTGATGACAGCTCCAGCGCGAGCACGGCGTGCGCCTCGAAGCTCGCCGCCGCCACCGCCGCCATGCTCTCCGCCTCGAAGCCCGCCCCCGCCCCGCCCCCGCCCCCGCCCCCGCCTCCGCCCCCGCCCGCGCCTGAGCCGCTACTGATGGTACGCACCATGCTAGCGGGCGTGCTGCTGCTGCTGGCGCTGCTGCTGGCGCTGCTGGCGGTACCGCCGCCGCTAGTTCCGCTTCCATCTCTTGTCGGGGTACCGTTGGGCGGAGGGCGGCGGGGTATTGCGGGGTCTCGGATGGTGAGCAGGGCGCCGAGAAGGCCTTCGACCACCTCCAGCGGGAGGTCTTTCGTCTGGGGGAACAGCTGCTCGAGCTGCACCGTGCGGACCACCTGTTCGTTCCGTCGTCGACGTTGTTGGTGTTGCGTTTTGTTTTGTTGCGTTTTGTTTTGTTTTGTTGCGTTTTGTTTTGTTGCGTTTTGTTTTGTTGCGTTTTGTTTTGTTTTGTTGCGTTTTGTTTTGTTGCGTTTTGTTTTGTTGCGTTTTGTTTTGTTGCGTTTTGTTTTGTTGCGTTTTGTTTTGTTGCGTTTTGTTTTGTTTTGTTGCGTTTTGTTTTCGGAAGCGTGTGCTGTTGTGGGGACCGGTCAAACGTCAGGATTTACCGGTGCGGAAAGCAGGTCATGCCGTGGGAGGAGAAGGTGTAGGTTGCCCAAGGTACCACATACTCCCTCGGAACAACTTCTTGTCATTCTTTGAAAATAAACATCAAAACTCAGTCGTTACATTCTGCCGCAAATCCGCGAAGGTGCCGAAATGGCAGCCTTGAAACCTTCTCGTAAAGAGCTTTCGGAAAACGCATCGCATGTGCGTTTTTGGTATAACCTTCATCGTGGAGATACACACATGTATCGATACATGAAAATCGGGTCAGGGCTTGTCGAAGCTTATGCAACATACGGCAACATGCCTCCACATCGCGAGGGATGGAGAGTCTTCGACCTCGACAACGACATCGGCAACGGCCTAGGCGAACGCCTTTTATCAAAGTCGACCTCGCCAATAACATGACAACGCTTCACGCCTTAAATATTTCACAAGAACAGAATGGGCTCACGCCGGGTACCTACAAACACCGCAGACAGCTTGTTCAGTTCCATCTCGCAGACTATGTAGTGTTCCATTGACAGCCCTTGGACGGAATGTTAAGCTGACTGAATCGCTTGTAACCCCCAAGGTCGTGCTCGCTACGGCCGATACTACTATCGCTTCTTCACCTCAGCTATCGCTCCAGTCGCCACTTCGGCCGCGGTGGCCCCTCTCCTAACCCCCCCCCCATCGCCTTCCCCGCCTCGTGAAAACAGTACGCCCGACAAAGATCCCCAAAGTCCGCCGCCGCCACCGGCACCGCTGCCGCCCCTCCCCCCCCCCCCTCCCCTTCCAGAAGACGCCGCTGCCGCAGCTCTCCCTCTACCAGATTGTGACAGCAAAACGTTGTGGCCCGACCTGTAGGGCGTTGTGTTGAGTGCGGAACATCGAACCAGCACAGCCGTGCGACGGCCGTGGGCAGATGTCGCGTGTGAGGTACCACACCGCTTTTGTTTTCGGAGCACTTTTCAAAGGCGGTCGAATGCTAAGATGAGGACGACTGTGCGGTTGAGCTACCGACGGTGACTGATCAATTAACAAGATGTCTGCCGCGTCCAGATCGTGACGGAGGGAAGGCAAACAAACACAAAACAAACAGGCCGGCAAGCAGGGAGGCGGCCACAGCCGTGTACCGACTTCAAAATAATAATATAATAAGGTACTGCGACGACGCTGTAGTGTACCGAGTTCAATCTAACAAGGTACTGAGACGAAAAACTACTATTGTACTATGTAGTTTGACTGTTGGAAAACAGGGCTGCGAAACATCCTTCCAGAGATTGGAGGCGAGATTGGAGGCCCCCCGGGTGCATACGCTGAATACGCGAGAGGGTCGTGTAGTTGTATTTGCACCTCGTCTCCCTGCCTGGCCTACACGGACAGTTGCCATGCGGGGACGAAACACGAAACACCAAAAACGGAAACACAGTTCGCGAAGAATAATAATTCGGCCGCACTACTGCTATGGGTTGGTTGCCCCCACCCCCCCTGCACATCCATCCACTAGCCTTCGTAGGGTTTTGGTGTTCAGGAAACATGTTGGACAAAGCACACAATCGGGGAAGTTGGGTTAGGGTCAGGGTTAGGGTTAATGGGAATACGGTCTGCGTACCCCCTCCCTGCTATTTTCCCATACAACACTAAGTTTCCCGCGAAGGCGGTCCCATCCATCCCACCTGGCGCGATCGCGGCAGCGCTTGGCGAAGACGGAAGGCGGCAGCGGGTTGCCCTGGGCGTCGCCGAAGTCGTCAACGTCCGTCAGGCTAGCCGGGAGAGCCTGGAGGTCCGCCAGGGCGAAGACGCACTCCAGCATCGGCCCCCAAGCCGTGGAGACACAGTGCGCGTACGCGCGGGCGAGCTCCAGCCTGACATGTGTGCGTGTGTGTGTATCACGAGAGGAGTCGTGGGGGAAGACAAGGTGAGCGGGAGGGGTGTGTTTCCAAAGTTGGTGTGCTCGTCATGCAGTCATGGTAGCGACGGGACTGTCAGCAAAACGATGCCACGGTGGCCGCAAGGGATTGGGTGCAAGGGATGCATGCTGACAGGTTGACGTTTGCGTTGTATGCAGCAGGAGTGGGATTTCCAGGAGTGTCAGGCCGATTCACTTGTCCTACGAAGCGGGCACCCCACCCTATTCAACTCATAAACCGGCGTGATTATTCTTGTATGTGCCAAGATTATATCACTCGCCCTGCATCGACCACTCGGCCCAAATACTCCGCCCTAAAGAGGTTTAACGACGGTAGACCATGAGCCGCGTGGCGGGCGAAAGGGCTGCTGCTCCGAGTGGGCGGCAGCAGTCCACAGCAGATGGCTTGGGCGGTGATGGTCGTCAAGTCTTGCGTGCGGCAAGGTTTGACGCGACGCGACGTATCGTGCCTCTCCAAGAAACGATCGGCTGATCAAATGTCCACCTCCATATCGTCGGCCTCCCCCCTCCCTACCCTGCTGTGCTCGGCAACACGACTATCGTTCTGTGGGTTACATACCTAAGCTACCGTACACCCTCGACCCCCGAATTTCAACTCTCGATTACTGCACGCCGAAGAGGATACCAAAAAAAATGACAAAGTTTTTCGGAAAGCTCTTGACGAGACGGTTCCAACGCCATCATTTTCGACACATTTGCTGTTTGTGCTGCAGACTAAACAGTTTTCCAACACCGGTCCAGGGTTTGTGTTAGCCTATGCAACCTACGGTATGTAGTCTCTCACCTGCCAACCACAAAAAAATATATATGGAACTCCGTAACTTTGCACCGCCGGAAACTAGTCGCCGTATACGAGTTTTATCTCCTCCGGCACAAACTCCCTACGCCAAACATCGCAATACCTCCTACCGCCGTATGGCAGTACCGCCGAACAGATGTATGCCCGTCCGCCAGATTGACTGTTACCTAACAAAACTCTCAACAAACTTACCCACACTTGAGGGCCAACAGGTCGCGGTGAAGCACACAGCCGGAGGCAAAAGGGGCGCACGCGGCCATGTCCGTCACGTCAGGCAAACCAGGATTCTTCAACACCTCTGCAGGAACGAGAGCATCGAAAGGGGGGTGAAGGGGATGAGGTATGGATAGCGTCCTACGCCCTACTGCTGTTGCAAGCTCAGGGCGGCGTGAAGCACGGCAGCCTCGCAAGTGGACCCTCTGTCTCTTGAAGCCAAACACCTGAAAACTGGGAAAGGTTATGTTGTACCGCCGTGTTTCGAATCGGCGGTAGTCTCACAAGCTGAGGTCACCGCGGTGACAATCCACATGCATCATACGTTCCGAGGTGAAGCTGAGCGAAATATCTCCACATCCCGTGGACGTTCTTACGCCCGCAGTATCACTACTCAACCCACCATGGCAGGGGAGCATGCCGGACAAGCTGCCCAGCCAATTCGACCAAATTTGCGGCACATACATATCCCCAGCTGTCCCGACAGCACTCGCAACACCAACCCACCGTCCGTACCGCCCCCCACGATTCTCACCAGGCAACGGCAGGCCGGCGGCGCCGGCGGCTGCCGAAGAGGCGTACTCCAGCCCCCTCTGGAAGAAGAAGACGAGAGCGGCATCGAACGGGGCGAGGAGCCCCAGGTAGACGCACGCCCTCGCGTGGGATCGAAACCCCCTGAGGCAGCCGAGCACCAGCAGGTCGTCCTGGGTGCGGAGGAAGACGGCTCGGATGGCGTCCGATGCCGGGCCGGTGACCGATAGGAGCATGTCCCTGAAGGGGTACGGGGTTAACAGAAACGAACTTCAGTAGAGAAATAACCTCTTATTTTGACCAGAGGATTGTTTCTCTGGGGGGGGATACCGTACACCCGACATCGACTATATATAGGTGATGGGCTAGGACTCGTAGTTGAGCACCTGTTGATATGGTCAATCATTGACGTTTTTTATAAGAATTGCTTTATCCTCAACTTCTCAACTCCCAGGTTCTTAAAATGGTTGCGCGTGCTGCACGGCACCAGCTAGGATAGAACAAGGGCGTTTCCGATTGAATTACTTGCTGCTGCTGTTGGGTGATGGTGTTGTAAATAGGTGGTGGGTCGCGTTCGACAGCCGAGCGGTGGGAGGGTGTGATCGCCGAGGGCTATGGTGAGGGGGGGGGGCAACGTGACGTGCGTTTTGAGGGGATAGGGGGGTACCACCAGGTGGTGTACCTTCAGTCGGTGATGGTCGTCGTTCGTCTCGTAAGAATGGGGAGGAATGGCGCAGGAAAGTCGCAGTCAGTACGAAAGACCACACAGGACATCTTTTACACCCTCCTTTGCAGTGGCACCAGAACACCCCCGGCCGCAGAGAGACACGCAAACGCCAACTCACCTCTCGTGAACTCCCGCCGGAAACAGGTGCTTGCGGGCTGCTTGTGCGGGGGTGAAGGACGCGCTGGCCACGTCGTTCGATCTGTTCCGGTTGGAGGCGTTGTGCAGTCGGGGTTCCGATTCATAAAAAAAAGGACAGGACGAAGGGGTATGATTGGCAGGGCGGATTAAGGCCTACGCCTTTGCTCTAGCGATGATACGTCACCACAAGCCCAGCGCTACCAACCTTTGAAAAACGCGAGGGGAGGGAGGGGGGGGGCTTACCTGTTGAGAATTCCGTCCCAGTGGACGGTATAGTCGATACCCAGACCGTCAGCCGCCATCGCCACGTGGTCGCGGTGCACCTGATTCACACAATAACGCCGGCAGTCGCAAACCAAAACAAGGAAGGGGGCAGCGGCGGTGCAACATGATTATGGGGGCTATATCCAGGCTCGAGTCGCAGCACCACGTTGATATGTGTGTGCGGTCCGTGCCAACAGCAAGCGGCACTACTGTGTGCGTACTGCCTTGGAAGCTACCAATTTCGCAGTGTTTTTCTCAACAGCGTCGTGAGGGACGGCCTTCGCGCGATGAATACGTTGATGAGGACATACGGCGGGGAGGGGGTACGCAGACCCTATCCCCTAACCCTAACCCAACTTTCCCGATTGCATGCTTTATCCAACATGTTTACATAGTACGAAAAACCCCACGAAGGGCACCGGTGGCGAGGGTTTTCTAGGAACACGCCTCACTGCCTCCCGCGTTCAATAGGCCCATCGGTGGCCGTGGGCCATCAGAAGCACAGCAGTGGTTCCGACTTCGTCCCAACACGAAATCGACACACCTATTCGAGAGAGGAAACGGAGGACAATCATACTATTTGATCACTAGCAAAACCCACCTGTATCTCGTTCTCCTTGATGGAAGTGTATACGTCTTCCAGGAACTCTCTCGGGAGGTCTTTGCCCCCGTTGATTTGTCTGCGTGGGTGTCAGACGCGCACAAGCAAGATGTTATTAGATTACATCAGCCGCCTCCGTGCCGATGCCTAGGATCGGCCCTCCTTCCCTCCATGTGAAGTTAAAGATACCCTCGTCGACGCCGGGGGGGCGCAAAAGCGAGTGTATTACTGGGCAGCAACAGCCGCGCAGAATGCAAATTTATACGTTTGGAAAGCCACGTGAACTTCGACGAGGTAGCCGGAATGGCAGTAGACGAAAACAACACAAGCCTGGAAAACAAACACTTTTTGGATTGCGGTGGCAAAACAAGGGGGGGCTGAAGAAAACAGCCAAAACAGGCATGCCCTTGGACCGACCAAACGTACAGGAATGCGAACAATAAACAACCCCCAACGCCCTCAACGGTGCACTAGCTAGCTCGAAGCACAAAAACGACGCCTGAGCTCGAAGCAGAAAGGAAGGCCAAGAAAGCGAAAGCGAGCGTGCCTGTTGTTGCGGATGAAGTCGTCGAGGGTCATGCGTCGGTGGTCCTGGATCTGCGGGTTATGCAGATCGGTATTGAGCATGATGGCGCTGAAGGCCATGGTGAACGCCGCGTCCGCGTTCACGAAGGGGTGCTGACCGGAGTCCTTACCCTGCTCATACTGCTGCCCCGCAAACGCCTCCATCAACCGGTCGATGCACTGAGCCTGCGTTTCGAGACATTCGGTTGCGAGAAAAGCGGAGGTTCACCGAGGCAAATATTGCTTGCCGTCAGCTATACGAATCCTCATTTTCGAGTTCTCTTGGTGCTAGCTTGTTGTCCAGAAGCGTTCCCGCGTGGTTTCTAGCGAGAGCGCTCGTGACTCTCGCGGCTGCTTCTTCAGCCTATCGCAACGTCAACACGCAACCAGGCTCGGCGGGTTTCCACAAGCACGGACGAAGATGCAGCGGGCTGCCTCTCCCACAGCTACCCTGTTCTCCACCAAGCGTAGCAACGACAGGCCCAGCAGCCGAAAGAACGGGACCAATGTATCCCACGAGGTGTAGCGGGCTGCCTCCCACCGCAACCCTGTTCTCGGCCAACCAACGGCACCAACAATCGGAAAAAAATGTACGAAGGTCGGATACAATATCCCACCTCCCCGGGAAGCCTGAACTCCTTGAGAAACGCTCTCAAGGCCTCCACGAACGTCTTGTCCCGCATGTCGAACAGCTTCACGTACTCCTCCAGCACCTGCTTCCCCCCGGCCGACCAAAAAAGCGTACGCATGCGCAAGCGCACGGAGGGTGCGTGCGTCCGCGGTGGCCGTCGTACGGGCGACAGTGGGAAGGAAACGAGGGCAACGACAACACGAGAAGGATGGTGGCACCGTGCGGTGATTCTCACGTTGTGCAGGTGTGCACGTCCCGTCTACCATGGAGCTATTCAGATATCACGTGCTAACCACGACGGGGAGGTGGTAGGAAGAAGAGATATAGTAGTTGGGGCAGCAGAAGCGGCAACGCAAATCAGCGGTGCAGCAGCAATCCAGTCCAGACTTCTTTCAGACACCGCTGTCCAGATGTGTCTGTCTCGGACATACCAGTCCGGCCGGTACACTGCTGCTGCTGCTGCTGCTTGGGCACATAGATAGGTATGCATACATACCTGCGCGTTGAAAGGGTACTTGTCCGCCGGCCCCCTGCTGAGGTACTCCCCGAGCATGCTCTTGTCCAGCAGCAGAGTGCCCTTCAGGAAAGCGGCCGTCGCCGCCGCCGTCTTGGGGGTAGGGATCAACCCGAGTTCCTGATGCGACTCGAAGCGACACGCACGACGTGAGGACGGCTACCGATTTTGTGCCAGCGCCGTGTTGTACGCGGGAGGTGGCTGACACCGCGTGTGCGTTATACGTGTGTCGTGAGCAGTACCATCCAAAACGACACAGAATGATAGGAGAATGATAGCAGCAGATTTTAGAGCCCGCCGCCGCACGTACAGCTACCCACCGGTGTGACGGCGTGTCTCAGACGCAAAGCCTTATCGGTGCCCCAACGCCCCCTACAAAGACGTAGCTCCACCGGGATGAGTAGTTCACCCATCAACGCCGCTCCGACGCTATTTTTTCGACAAACCTGAGCGTACTCCAGCCAGCCTTTGGAACCGGTGTTGAACTTCCTCGCGGCAAGCCCCAAACGCCTCTTCATCTTTTTCCTCTCCTGCAGAACCTCCGCCGTCCGCGCCCTCGCCCTTTCCAGCCACCCCAGCTCCCCCGCCGCCCCGCCGCAGCCGTCGCCGCCTACCCCCAAAGGCGCCCCTCCCCCGTCCCCCCTGCTATGAACAGCACCCCCTGCCCCGAAGGCAGCGATGTACTCCTGGTCGCTGTCGGAGTCGGACACCGAGCCGTGCCTGGAGGAATCGGGCCCACCCAGGCTCGCGCTAAGCCCGCCCGAGTGCGGCCCGGACAACGGGAGCGGGGGAGATCCCCCCCCCCCCCCCCCC
>CACKRE030000399.1:25755-44085 GCA_902602495.3 Ectocarpus sp. CCAP 1310/34 | reverse complement strand
AGCGATGTAGCGTTAGGTTTTACGTTTTTCCGCTGAGGTTTGACATTGGTGCTTGCGGTTTTAGGCGCGCCGCGGTGCTGACAGCAACTTGATACAGTAGGGATCCTGTTGCTGGGAGGGGACTACTTGAAAAGGGGTAGTACAAATGCCTGACAGTTGTAGACAGACGTGTAGGTTTGCAACTTAGTGACTGCTGTGTTGATCGTGTTGACAGTTCAATCAGCAGGATGACCCGTGGGGGGGCGGAGGGTTTTGATCCGGTGGCCGGGTTTCCCTTCGTTTGTTTTATTTTGTTTGCTTTTGGAGTTTTCTATGAGTACCCTGAACGCTTTGGTTTTGAGAGCATTCGTTATGATGTACAGAATCAGGGAGGGTGTTCGTGAGGAGGATTATGCCATCCTTACGAAGGCTACTGCGGTAGTACTCATGTGTGGTTTTGAGCTATGCAGGTGTGCAAGTGCGTTGCCATCCATCGGTTATTTGGATCTTCGGGGTATCTCCGGTAGTGGAATCTTTGGCAAGTTGTCGCGCGTTCCGTGCTGTCATGTGTTCCGAGTTCCGAATGTGTCTTGCGACTGTTGCTCGCGTGCCTCGGTGTTTGTGATGCACCCGCGGGTGCCCACTCTCTTCCGTTGCTTGTGTCTACGAGGACCACCAATAAAAACGACTTTACCATCTCTTCACATTGTCAACCGGGACAGCCGTGCTCATCCAGCAGCACTCGGCTTGGGGCCAATCAACAGGGTGGGCGCTGTACTACATGTATGTATCAATGTGGTTGGAAGGAGACATCTCATATCGTAGTCTCCCAATTGTTTTTGCCGGTGCGTTCAATGGTCGCTTTTGGTACGGGCAGCTTCTCCTGTAATGTCAATGGTCAGGTATTTCTTTCCTACCCCGGCGAGTATTCAACGAAATAGGCGTGTTTGAAAGAGATTGTCACCACTAAAACGGCCAAGTGTGTCCGACATTCTTCAACAATATTGGACACGTGAGTTATGACTTGGGTACAAGCTTGGTCGCATCCTCTGTTGTGATTAGGAGCCGGATTTGAATGATTTCGCAGCACAGTGAAGACAACAACTCTTCAAGCAGCACCGAGAGAACTATGCCAAGGAGAACGTGAGTGCCTCTCACGTCGTCGTCCCTACGCGGAGATTTTGGTCATTTTGCCGCCGTCGATGAGAAGTATGCGAGGGCGGGGAGAACGGCGAAAAAGTGGCTGTTTCAGAGGTGAAATCGGCTTTTAAATGTATTCGGAAACGCGTTTGTTTTTCGTTTTCTTGCAGTGGCCTCCTTCGGGTGGTACAGTAACTCCATTGATGCTTATTATCTCTTCCGTTGCCCTGGCTGTACCCATGAACGATACGCACGCCCTGGTCCCACAGAAAGCGGCACAAGCGACTTTTATTCGCCACCGACTCGATAGAGTTTGTTGCAGGGAGAAAAAAAACAGGAAAATCATCCATAACAACGCGAAAAGTGGCCACAACAACCACTGAACACTCACCTGTCGCTGTCGCTGTCGCTGTCGCTGTCGCTGTCGCTGTCGCTGTCGTTGTTTTTGCCGTCGTTTTCGAGCAGGTCGAGCACGGCACGTTCCCCCTTGTTCTTCCTGCACTCCCTCTTGGCTTCCCTAAGCTCCTTTTCAAGCCTCTCCACGTCTTGGCAATCGCTACAGTCATCGACTGTTCATCAGAGAGCCAGGACATCAACGATACAGAATACATCATGTACAACAACATATGTAGACTACAGTAGTCCTGTCACATTATGTGGTTAAGTGCACTGAGCGACTGCGCAGAGGTGGTAGGGTCCCCACCTGAGATGTCGCCGCTCAGCTTCTCGCAGCTGTCCTCAGGTTTGAGCTTTTCGGCGTAGCTGCTTCCCCTGCTGTCGTATTTGCTTCCTAGGATGTCGTTGCTGCACACTGCCCCTTGAGGGCTCATCTGGAATGGCGTTACAAACGCGGTCGGGGTCAAAAACGTGATCGGTTGCAGTTGGAAACTATTGCAACCTTGGAGAAACAATATAAAAGGTGTTTGTGTCACAGCTTTTTCTACAAGAAAAGGGTCAAGGGGGCCGGGAATTCTCGCCCCTTCCGTAAAACACGCGATTCGTTCACGTGCCTAAAACAAAACGACTTGGGCTGCCTGCTGTCGAATTTCGTTGGTGCTGCGAATGTGCTCGGTGTGAGCAAGAGAGACACCACGGCAACGCCAATGAAAAATCAACGGCTCGAGGGAACGCGGGACAGGGTCGCAGTCCATACTCTGCGGTGTTCCACGAACGATGCATCAGACGGGAATGGACGTGACAGCTACTTTTGTAACTCTTGGTATCGGTTAAGGGCGCTTTGGAGGCAGCAGATATTGATTGGAGGGGGGTGTACTCATACTCGTGCATGCCGCAGGTAGTCGTTAGACCATTGATCTCGCGTCCCTAGAAAGCCGGGACGAAGCACGCCGGGTTATCACCGAGCCAGTCTCATACATCACCAAGCACGAACCGCCGTGAGGTATTCGGCGAGTCGCGTGGAGGGTGCGCTGCATCTTGCTAAGGGCGTTCGGCATCTTGTACACTCTTACTTCCAAACGGACGAAATATGCGAGTGACTTCACTATTTTTCTGGTGTTTTCGCTTCCAGAGGCAGAGAGATACACTGTGTAGCTGCCTCAAGGGTGCTTGACCAACTTCACGCAACGTTGTCCGATCATCCATTTTGCGCGGAGTGGGGGGTTCACGACCCTTCACAACATCATCTGCTCGACCACCATTATGGTTGCCGCAAAAAGAAACCGACAAAGGCAAGAAAATCACGAGGTAACCGGGTTGCGAGCGCGCGCGAACTCATCGTCTTGTTTTACAACGTCGTTGCGTAGCGACAACAACCCAATCCCGACGGCGAAGTTGGGGCATAGATTGGGGTGGCTTTCGGTTTCTAGAGCAAGCGCATCGGTGTCGACAGGATGAGAGATTATACAACGAGAAGGGGGGCTCTTACCGTGATCTTGATGCCAGCGTAACCGTTGTTCTCGAGAAGGTTCTCGTAGACCTCGTTGTTCTGGCCGTACTGGTGGCCGTCGATCTTGTGGCCCCCGATGCGGATGCCGGCACCAAGATTGTCCTCGCAGGTGTTGAACCGGAAGATGTTGGAGTCGCCGCGAGCGTCGAGGCCTAGTGGATCGCACAGCGGCGATAGCGTAAAATGAGGGCGCATGAGACGAGGTCAACTAGACCTGTGATTTCTCTATTCACAAGCATGATGAAAGAGTCGATATCATCGTCCGGTTTTGTTTTGACCAGTTACGGCGGGATTGTGGTGGCGTGCCCAACAAATAGAGTCAACAGACAAACGTTGTCTGAGGTGAGCAGCAATGAGCAGTTTAAGTTGCTCTTAAAAGGCAGGATAGTCGAACGCAGTTTTCTTCTCCGCTCGTAGTTGTTGGACGCATAGCGTCGCGTTGAATCGGAAGATATTCGAGTCTCTCTACTTAGGAATGCCCGACTACGGCAAACAAAAACGAGCAGGTCATGGAGGGAATCGACCGCCCATCAACAAACTCAAGTCAAAGGCGTACAGTGCAGGACGATTGAAAGTGTCATGCCAACGAGTGCGAAAAGAAAGTTGAATACGAGCTCGAATAGAACCGTGGGAGGTTGAAGTTCAAGTCTTCATTGTCAATCTCCTGTTCATCTTCTCCATCGAAAGTCAATCTGTAATATGATATACTTGGAACCCGAACACTGCAGCTTAGCTTGGAGATTTGCACGGACACACACTGAAAGTTAGACGACACCTCATTAGTATTGCTTCTGTGGTTGCTTCGCGTGTGCATCGACACAAGATGTTTCGGAGTTTCGCCATCAACGTGTAGCCGATGTCAGCACAATAGCAAGCCCCACATCGAAAATACGGTACTAAAGTTTTCCCTCACATGCAGAGTTTGGGTCCTTTTGGCCCGTGCAGTAGTTGTCCTCGACGATGTTGTACCTGGCACCTTCCTTGATGTCGATCCCTTCGTTACCCTGGACAGTTTCGTTTCGAAAGATGCAGAAACGTAAAGGTCATTAGTGCAATATCGATGAAGCCGTAGGCTTTTGATGATAGTTGGCAAAAAAACTAGCCTCCACGCTCCGACCAATGATATGTTCTTGACAATGTCTGCCCTGCCATGTTATTAGTGTGTTTTTCTTCCTGAATCATTTGGCCTTAAAACCTCAAACTTGGATGTCTCTTCGACGTCCACCGCCTTGACCCTTTGAACGAATTTGTTCGCGACAGACAAATTGACGGTGTTTTCGAGCGAGTTGTGCATCGCACAACTGGGACGTCTTGAATTATGCCAGGCATCGGCTGCAAGCACTGCGTACAGAAGCGAATGAAAACAGCTCCGGGTATGTGGAGTTGGTGAGGAATGTTCCTGACGAAAACCGGCCTTGAAAAGCTCCGAGTCCCGCGCGCCATGGCATGTCTTAATAGTCCTTCGATTGATCAGGTTCCGACAATGTTCTCGCGGATGTGGTCTACAGTATTTTCTTGTTGCATTGATGTAGCATGCATCATTCCCGACGTTTGAGCGACGGCGCAGCTCTACCATGCGCTGGTCCAATCGTCCAACCCGTTGTTGGGCGTAGCTCAAAGGTGCACGCCGCGGCGTGCCAAGAATTTCGATCGGCAACCGCCGTGCGCCCCCGTTTACGCCTCATTGAACCCAAACCATGTTTTGCTTCTAACCGCGAGGAGGGTCTACCTGTGTGTCGAAGTGATTCTTGAAGAAGTGGTTGTAGCTGCTTTCGTCGGGTTCGTCGCTCGGGTTCTTGCCATCATCCCACTGGTTTGACGAGGTCCCTGTTTCCACGTGGAACGATCAAGTCGTAAATGTATTAGCTTGTTGAATTCATGCGAACGGTCGTGAATACGACAAGCCCTCTTCGCATTTGGGGAGTCCGAATGACGGAGATCTACTGAGGACCACGGCTCAACTATTCTTAGCTTTTCGCAACTCGACCAACGAGAAGGCAGCTGAAGTCTGCCACCGTTTCACTGGTGTCGTACACGAACCGGAAGACCACCAGCGGCCGGGCATCTCACGCAGACCAAGAAGCATCAAGGATCATGGAACACTCCTTACCAAGGTAAATACCCTCGCCGTTCTTGGAGCTGCCGTTCATGACATAGTCGTGGGTACCGCAATTGGTGATCCTGTTGTTGTAAACCTGTACGGCGGCAAGGTTTTATCGAGGTTTTCCAAGCAAATACGAGTTGGACGCATGTTTGATGAGATGGGTAAGTCTCGTGTCGTGTGTGTGTTTGGTGCAACACGCAATTTTATTAAACGTACAGCTGGCACTGCGTTGCAAGAAACGCTTATGATGGTGAAACCTGTATTCATATTCACTACGCGTCGATGCTGAGGCGTGAATGCACGATTAAAGGATCCCTTTCCTTGATGCTAGCTTGCTTCAAATACCCCCTGCTAGCAAATGAGAGGTGTGTGCAGGGTAGCAAATCTGAGAACAGCATCATCATGCGCATCTGCGTCGGCGGGTGCAATCGAATCCAAAGCACCTGAGAGTAGGTGACGAAGTAGCGCATTCGGACACACTCGCCACCGCAATTGTTGATGTCCATGTTGGATAGAACCAGCCCGTTGATCGAAGACCTGCACGAGTATGATGACGTCAAGTGTTAGGCACACATATATTTTTCAGAAATGTTTTACACCAGGTATCTCTCTCCAAGTTGTAGGTTTTGCTCGAGGGATTGGTGATTTCGATTCTGCGGTTGGGAATGTGGTACGTGAAAGTGTCGAGCTGTAAGTTTTGATTCAGGTCCGGATGGCAGATGTATACTACAGCGCGTGGAAACACCCAGATGGTGAAGGGCAGGAGGATTCCGTGTTTTGGAACCGTTTGCTTCGGGAAGAAGTTGAGAAGACCGTGGTCTTTCGTCGGGGCAGGCGAGTCCGTGCAGCAACTGGACAGTTTGAGTGGGTGCCCTTTGCAACAACAGGGCTCTGTTGGACAAGCTTTTCACAGGTCTTGGCAAAGCTTGTACCTGGCTTGGATGCGGAAAACACATTTGCCGAGGGGGGGGGCAAACAGGCTTGGCCAAACGCTAAGTCTTGCCGATATTTTTCAACTGAACCGTTGTCGGGAAAGGGTGAAAGTGCTCAGTTTTCATGGTAATATTTGGCTGTTGTTGGCGATCCAACTCCCGACTTGGAGCGGACCTTGATTCAAACCAATAATTAGACCGCGCAGGGCCGGAGTGTTGCATTCTATCTGTGGTCGTATTCGTAGAGCAGCCAAACGGACAGACGGCGGTGGAGAGGCACGAATATCTGTCGACGGAAATCTCACGTCAATGAGTGGAAGCTTTATGGACGCGTCGTTGCTCATCATGTGGTTGGGTCCGGCTTGGATTCGATGGGAACCAAGCAAACAAGACTGCCATTGTCAATGACTAAAGAAGAGAGGGGCGGAGGCTTCCCTGCACAGACGCGGTTGAGACTTGAGATGAAGATCAACGAGCATGAAAAGAGAAAACGAACTGTCTGTGTCGCATGTCCAAGGCCGCGAACGTTCAGTTGTAGTTGATAAGCTCAGTACAAGAACAGATGAGGGGGAGTACGCCGTAGCGTACCTGAACTTGTGTCCGTTGAAGTTGATCTTCTTCGCCTTGTCGTCGTTGTCGCGGTTCTGCTGCACGTAAAGACACTTGTCGATGTAGTTGTTTTTGCTGTGTTTGCCGTCGATGGTGAAACGGTCAAGGCGGTAGTAGGAGTGCTCGATCTTCAAGGCGTAGCCGTCGTTATCGATGCCCTGATCTCCCTTGACGATAGCGCCGTACGTCTCTCCCTCGATCGTAATATAGGCATCCTCACGACTGTCATTGTTGGTCGTGTTTGGGAGGGTTGGTCGAGGTGGCAGCAGGGAGACATATCCGTCATGCAGAAAGCGTGCTTGGATCAAATATCTATCACCACGAGACACAAAAGCACACAAAATAATAGGGTCAGACAACAAAGCTTCAACGCGTGATTTGTAACGCTTGATCGAGCGGACCGTGTCTAATCCGGCGTGAGTGTATGGTACACGAGCTTCGTCAAAAAACCTTACCCGGCAGTTTTGGTGACGGCAGTCTCCCAGTATTCTCCCGGGGCAAGTCGAAGGGTGTCACCCGGCTTTGCCTGCAATGCCGAAATCATGGGGAGGACGAAAGGGTATAGCTATGACCATCTCTCAAGGTAGTGAATCCCATTTTTGGATGGCAATGGCTAAACAGGGCGCTTGCAGAAAAATGAAATCAACCAATGACGGTGATTGACAGCACTCCGCTTTCTATACCGGCGACACCGAGACAGCAAGGAAAATAAATAACACCCAAGCAGCGATTATTCGATAACTACCTTGTCGAGTGCGGACTGAAGGCCTCCAGGCTTAACCGAGATCGTCGCTGCTAGGCCAACACTCAGATGGGAAGCGGCCGTGGCGACGAGCAGGAGCCCTGCGGCGAACCTCGTCTTGTATGAACTGGACGACATATTTCCTGTGAGATGGTGGTCGGTGAATAGTCGCAGGAAGATCAAGGAAAACGTCAGTACAGTAGGATGTCGACGACGGAGGGTTGTACTGGGCGTTACTCGAACAATTTTTTCGAGGCTGCATTTCCGCGACGAAGACGTTTCGATGTCGCCACACATGTAAGTATGCGTAGCAGAACGTTAATGATGCGGCTACTTTTCATTACCAGCGCAGCTGTAAACAGAGCTGAGCGGCATACAATATGCAGCGGCCGGTGCGTCGAGAACCGTTGAACTCTCAACGTTCCGAATTTCGATGTATTCCCGCCGCCATTATACTTGAAACCGTCAAGGCATGCCACATATTTGCAGTCAAACACAGAGTCATGAGTAGAGATGACACGTTCGAGATACCCCGTTCTCACTTTGCTGTTAGGTCGTCGTGCGAAACCTACACGTTTGCTGTTGACGCCACCAGGACGTCGATCTATCGGCTTTGCCCGTGGTAGTTGGGGACTGTAGACGCCGCCGTCGTAGCGACACTGGCTGGGTCGTATGCGGGCCCTCGTTTGTCTACCCAGTGTCAACTGCATGCGCATAAACGACGTTACAAGTAGTTTCTGTTCCCAAGCCACAATTACGGTACGTACCATGGGGACAGGGTATCATCGACGTGAGCAAACCGAGGACAGTCACTGGTAGAGACAAGTTCGAAGCTGCCAAAGGTACTGAGTTTGGCGGTGCTGCCGTCGGGGGTATGGCAGTAATGGTACATGGAAATACATGAAAACATTCGTCGTCGGTAGGGTGACTCATTCTATGTCGTCTTCGTCCAAAATGTGTACTTTATCGCAGCATCTCGAATTCTCGAGAAATATCACAGGATGCAACGAGTGTCTACAGGCTCCACGGGATACTGTCGACATTGTTTGAGGCGTGGAGGAGGTGAAGGCAGCAGAACACCCGCTCTTAATGTACATGTGCACGGAATAGCAGCTACCCGAAGATACCGTCGTCGGAGTTTGCCCAATGTATTTTTTTATGCGGCCGCCGTCGAACACGACCCCTCGAGCGTGCAGGACACCATAAAGCTTGTTGATCGTGAAGACGGACTGAGAAATGGGCGGATCTCATGTGCTCGTCGTGACTACGAACCGGATCATGGAGACAGAACGAGGGCTTTGTCCACGTTTGCCGCCGGGCATGAGTTCGGCAAAGGAAAGGGCTACGAGAGTACGTTGCGAGGCAACACGCTCACGGTTCCCACAGTCGACGCAAACAATCTCAGAGTCGACCTACCACAGACTTGAGAAGCAGCAGAAACGAGGACTTACTCGGTGTTTGCGACCGCTGCTGCACTGTCCTGGACGGTCTTCGATAGGGGGGAATGTCGATGAGGGAGGGGCTCGGTTGTGAACGTGTGTGCGAGTGAGATGCGTTTAGTGGTCGCTGTGTGCGCGTGCTCGAAAAATAGGTTGGGGCGTTTCAGACTTGTTATTCCGCCGCATGTGATCGTACACGATGCAGTGCTTGTATTCTAAACCTTTCAGTTCTTCATTTTCAAGATATGAAACGCCAAGGTGCGTGAAGTACTGCATTTGTTCTTGATGTACTCGAAATATACTAAAGAGAGGAAATAATACCCTTGAGCTTGTGCGGTTAGTGGTCGCTGTGTGCGCGTGCTCGAAAAATAGGTTGGGGCGTTTCAGACTTGTTATTCCGCCGCATGTGATCGTACACGATGCAGTGCTTGTATTCTAAACCTTTCAGTTCTTCATTTTCAAGATATGAAACGCCAAGGTGCGTGAAGTACTGCATTTGTTCTTGATGTACTCGAAATATACTAAAGAGAGGAAATAATACCCTTGAGCTTGTGCGGTTAGTGGTCGCTGTGTGCGCGTGCTCGAAAAATAGGTTGGGGCGTTTCAGATTTGTTATTCCGCCGCATGTGATCGTACACGATGCAGCACTTGTATTCTAAACCTTTCAGTTCTTCATTTTCAAGATATGAAACGCCAAGGTGCGTGAAGTACTGCATTTGTTCTTGATGCACTCGAAATATACGAAAGAGAGAAATTTAAGGAGAAATAGAAAATAATACCCTTGAGCTTCTGCGGTTAGTGATCGCTTTGTGCGCGTGCTCGAAAAATAGGCGTTTCAGATTTGTTATTCCGCCGCATGTGATCGTACACGATGCAGCACCTGTATATTGTAAGGATTCGTGACAGATACGTAGCTCAGCAGCATATTTAGCTGATGTTGCTCTCGGCTGCATCAAGAGACACAGATACGTCGGCGATAGAGGCAAGTGCTGCCGTTGTCGTTCTGACGCTTCCATATGCACAGACTCCATGATGACTGATAATTACCCCGGTGGCACGCATCAGAACCATTCAGTTATGAATTTTCACAATATGAATCGCCAAGGTTGCTTGAAGACTGCATTGGTTCTTAGCTACTCGAAATATACCAAAGAGAGAAACGAATACCCTTCTAGTCACCAGGCTTTCGAGAAGCCGCAAGTGCAACAGTCAGTGCCTCGAGGAGGCCGTCATCGTTTGTGCGCGCCGGAATCATTTAGTCTATCAAGTGGTGATCGATTTGTATTGTGTCATCTACCAATGTATCGTCGATTTTTGAAGAACAATGTGCACAAAGATCATTGCCGTATACATGCGGAGCCCCTCCAAAGCGTCAGCAAGGGATATACAAGGCGAAAAAATGGAAGCAGGAATCGGGAGCGCCCACATTTGGCTGCCACCAGCCTGTTGCGACTTTCCCTAGCTCAACACCTGCTTCACACATGTCGCACGCATAGACTCCAGAGATCAGGGAACCATCACGGAGACCTACGCATTACCTATTTCGACGAAGAAAATTCAATTTTGAAAAATGAAAGGTGATGCTCGCAACCAGAACGGATGAACGCAAGACTACAGGAATCGTGTTTTCTTGTTCAAAACACTGTGAGACGGACGTCACGTCATCGGTGCGTTTTTGGTCCCTAGCGCCTTTTTGGTCCCTTCCAGCTTAAATATCTGGCAAAGGCCTCTGTCGTCATTCGGTGACTCCGGCAAACGAGATATCTGGGAAGTGTCACGAGGGAGGCTAAGCTACTTTCCGCATCAATGGCAGAAAGGGTGCACGTGTGTGCATGCCACTTTCACACAACTCACGAGGAGGAACAATTGTTTCATTTTTTTCTCCGTTAGGACCTAGTGCTCCACATGTGCTTCCGCAATGTTCGCCTGGAGGTTTTATCGCGAGGGGGCTCCAGCCGCCCTTTCTCAGCTTCGACATTGACGAGTAGTTCAACGAACGAACTACGATAGTCATATAGCATCACATAACAAAATTTCAAGCGTTTTTCACTCAACGTAGTACACGACAGGTGGTACAGGTTGATGAGATCGAACATGAGACCTCTGGGAGGACCATGAAATTTCATATCACTATTCATTTACAGAACAATATCAGAAACACCGCGGGTTTAAGAAAGTGCCCCTTTCACAATACCTGCACAACGTGCTCCATGAGTGAATAGGCGTAGTGCTTCTTCCGGATCAAGTCTAGGCAATGTGAATGTCGGTCTGTCTCACACACCGTTTCACTCTAACGGCCGATACCGCCATCGAGCGAGATTCCTCTTCGAATGAATTTCGCCACCACGGGTGTCAGAATATTGCTTGTCATCTTTGTCGCAGCACTGATGCATCTTCGGGCATATCGGGGGTCGTCGGATGAATCAGTGGCAAGCTTCTGGCTATGGAAAAGCTACAATCCAGACTATCTGGAGCTTCATCACTGTGCAGTCTATACGGTCGCCCACCTAAATATTGTGCAACATGGTATAAGATACCCATCGTTTACCACAGCGCACCTATCCCCCTTGAAACTGACTGGGGGGATGGACGGTTAGCATAGAAACTATTACCAAACTGTTAAAGGCATGGGCCTTGAAGCGGCTGAGAGCTCGACACGCCGCGGCATATCCTGAGGAGGAAATTCTCGTCGTTTTCTTGGTTTCTTCCTGGGGCACGAGGAGTTCAATGTGTGAACCCATTTTCGGGGATCGCTACCGTCGATTTCAGGCCTTCTCAGCCACTGCCGACACAATTGCTCTCGTTCATTTCCCGGAAGTTCACATCGAAGAAGGGAGTGGCATCCTTCACAGTCAATAGGCCTCTCGACCCGTCCACTGACGTGTTTTATCTTGCACTATCGCCTGCGTCTTGAGGCGAGCGGTTTCGTCACCGGTGGCTTTTCCTGTGGGGGGAATAGCTGTCCGCAAGCGATGATCTGCTGTCAGAAAGACAAATAAATGTGGACATGACAATTGCGTCACAGAATATTCAGTGGTGGGGGAGCCACATGCCGTGCGGGTTGCGTCGAACAGGGTCGCCAAAATGAAGTTACACAGCCTGCGGAAAGTGGCAAAGATCACAGAAACAAACGAGGGCTCGTCAACTTTTCGACGGACGCATTTAGACGGTAGACGCATCTGCGATTGAGAGGTTTCGGTCAAAACCTGTTCCCCATTTTACTGTGGATGCGCCGCTGGCTGGGCCGTGCAACATTCTTTCGCTTCGAAAGGTTTTCCTATGGTCCGATATTGAAACTGCAGGCGTTTCGTTGCTGCTTTCGTCGAATCAAATGCAATTCGCGTTCGAAAAAGTCGGGAAGGATGGACGGTGAGGAGGTGCCAAACATGGTGGCAAGGACGGCAACAAGGCCAAACCATCGGCACCAACCTCTCGCAACATTGCGTTGCTTGCCTGAATGTAGACAGAAGGGCGTCCACCTTCAGCTCCGGAGGCTTCCAACTTTTCCAGGGCGTCGAAAGATTCCGCATTCGCGAGGCAACCAAAAGCAACGCTTCGACCGTTCAACCATGGAGCCTGCGTTAGAGCATACCCAGAGTTAGAGTAGGGATACGTGCAGAGCCAGGATCCAGAGATGAAATTGTGGTACGACAGCACAATGGGGACCAGCCTCTACTTCCAGCATGTCACGTCATAGGTAAGGAAATATGACCTCTACAGAACTCAGTAAGATCCGGGCATCTGCGAGGACGGTGTACAGCTAATCCCTGCCGCTGTTCAGCGACGGACCGTGCTGAAAGATGAAGCGCCGAACATATTTTCGTAGTTGTATATCCACACGTAGAACAACCGTGAGCTGAGATATGGGAGCCGATATGCATATCATGATATATTTGTTATCACCCTGTCCCCGACTGTATCTAGGCTACCTCTGTATAGGTCGGGGGCGAGTTCAATGCGGTGAGGGCAGACGAGCTGTTGCGACGAGGACAACAACCACAATCAACAGCAACGACAACGACAACGACAACGGTGAAGACAACGGCGACAACAACCGAAACAACGACCAAACGGACAGCAGTGACGACAGCAAAGCCGAAACAACCGCAGAAACAACGAAACCTATGACCACAACAACAACGGACTGTATCAACAACGGATCCTTCTACCTTGACAGCAACGATCATGTATACCTCCCTTTTTCGATTGAGGCCGCTCGCGATGACGATGACGATAAGAGACTCTATATTCAAGCGCACAACTCGAAAACAACGTCGAATTTCGATCTCCAAGCGATCAGCTATACTCCCGTCATGCCGTACTGCACAATGTGCATCTCGTTTCAGGAATCGCGCGCGCGGCAGAAATGGTGAACAACACCGCAAAAAGTCAAGATAGAACCTGCCACAAACATTTGCGACACCCTGTTTCCCACCACCGCCGTTTAACAGGCACTGGCGCACCTCGACTGTCGTGATCATGAAGGCGGAGGAGTTAGTATCTGGGCCAGCGTTGCAGCAGGTCAGCACTCCGGGCCCCGTGTGCCTGAGCACGAAATTTTCGTCCGCGAAATGCCCCCCGTAGATCGACGCTATCCCTGTGCCATCGTGCCTCTGAAAGCGCCACGAAAGGATACGGCAGTGGCGTTGCGTTGCCGACAAATGCTTCACATCGTTGCGGGAAACAGAGTCCATCGAGACATGGGGGTGGCCTGGTGCGACTCATTGGCAATCACGTTGATCGGCGCTCATCCGTGTCCCACCGCTGGGTCTCTGATTCTCGGCATTGCCTCTGCGTCTCACCGCTATCTGTGTGTCCACCCTACGGCGGTGGACATGGCACTGGCACAGGCTTCGTGGTTTGGGCAGTTGTGGTTGGCTACGTTGTTAGCGATGTACACGGTTTTCCCTCCTTGGCGTCTTCGGATGCGTCGGCCACTGAGTTGTTCCTGTACAAAGTGGCCACTCCTACCTTTCAATGGCGCCAACGCTCGATAGAAACGTCATTGATCTCCACAGCTTTCGCTATTCGATGCGGCTGCCGATTCCATTCTTGTCTTGGAGTGGCCAAACTGTTTCTGCGTATCAGTCGTGGCTCTAGCTTGTCCAATTGCCGACTACAGTAGTGCACCACCCGTCTAAAAGCCGTGTTGAGTGCAAGTCGGACCAACACGGACACATCCAACAGATTTCGGGGAAAAGGCGAAAACAACTAGAGTTGCAAAGTGCTACAGCCGCACCCCAACCCAAAGTATCAAAGCATCCACAATCGTTTCGTTTTCGACGCTTCGCAACCGTTTTGCGTGTCCCTGTGGGTGTTCTGAGGTCAACGACCGCATCACTCACGGCAATGTCGCCCCCTATTACAGCGAAATCCTTGATGACTCGGTGAAACACGCATCCTTGATAGCTGAGCCGAGTGCCGTCTTGACTGTCGGCCCTTTGACGCAAGGTTGAGAGCACGGGGTCAACTAGCTGATGTGAATTTCGATGTCTGCAATCGCATGGTTGGCGTTGATAATAACTGTTGAACGCATGCACCGCTTGTGTCCACCCCTTCCCTCTTTGTCACTTGCTACGCATGGACACCGCTCTCCGAATATCTCTACTTGAAATACCCGTCTCCCTCTTAACTCACGATACCACGTCCTTCGCCGATGCAATCTTACCGATCGCCCGCGCATATCGATCTGAAGTTCTCGGCCGTACGAGGTACGA
The DNA here is from genome assembly GCA_902602495.3 of Ectocarpus sp. CCAP 1310/34. Classification (NCBI taxonomy): domain Eukaryota; class Phaeophyceae; order Ectocarpales; family Ectocarpaceae; genus Ectocarpus; species Ectocarpus sp. CCAP 1310/34. The sequence continues at coordinate 29,517 of CACKRE030000399.1, read as the reverse complement.
TGTCCTTCCGCAGCTCGAACGTCAGCCTCGCAGGTACGCCGCCGATCGATACGTCCAGAAACACTGCACCAAAAGTGGGAGGAAGCCGCTATTTTCTGTAGATTGTGATACTTTGCTGCTACTGTTCTTGTTCATGGTCTTGCTCATGTTGGTTGGTTTGGTCGATTTCGGGTGCGTTCTTCTGGCCAAAGCGTGACAAATATTTGACATCAAACACAATAGTTCATGTTTCGGCGTCGTCTAACCCGCAGGTGACGGTTGTGGCAATTCCAAATGCTTTGGGGCACTGCTGTCGGCGTGTCATAGCGGACCATGTTTCTATTGCCATATCCACGAGTGCTTTAATCTTTGCTAACCCGCGAGCTATTTTTACGGTGCCTCGCGTTGGTCTTGCTACCCCAATTGCCAGGCGGACGGGCACGAAGGCTATGCACCGGAGTGTGTCCAGGATTCACATGCCGGGCAGGAACACCAACGACATCAGCGTAGGTACCAACATCCCTGTACCTCTCACCGACGGGGTTTTTCGCTCGATTGGCGAGTGTTCCAACTTCCTTGAATTGGAACCCGACCGCGCGACCTCTACCTTCCTTTTCTTCGTTCTCCTCCTGATGGGAGAAAAAGTGGCAACAAACCCGTCGGCAAGATCGTAGTCATGGAATCGAAAGCAGGAACGAAACCATGGGCACAACCTGTAGTCGAGCCGTCGCCGACGGGCAGTGTCTGTCTCGAGACTTCTCCGCGCTCGTAGCCATTGTTGTTAGAGGTGGGGGAAGAACAACATCCGCGTATAGACTATGCATCTGGCCGACGGGCAATGTTAGCGAAAGCTAACCACGCTAGCACTGCACATCCATGGAGGCGAAAAGAGGAAATATCAGCACCATTCCGTGTGTGCGTCGTCAACCAATGACGTTTCAGCTACGTCCGAGACGCAATACAGTCAATGTCTGGCCCCGAACTCGAAAACAAGAGAATCATCTCTCGTTTGAACAGAGTGTTGTGGCGGTGTAATCAAGGGGGACGGTCTCGCCAGGACAAAGAGGAAGAAACAACGAAGAATCGTTGCTGCGAAGCCACGTTCTGGTGGGAGGACTCCTGATGGCTGTAGGTAGGCTTCAACCTCGGCGGGATTCCAAAGGTCCCCGAGTTTCGAGAAAAACAAATGTGCCTCTTGCACCCCGAGCCCGCTGGCACGGCGACCTACTTTGGTCCGAACTAGCGCTCAGTTTCGTTTGCGATGAAACAATGGAGGGCAATCACGCTTGGTAACGTTTGACGCTACCGTGCCAAGCGTGTTCATAGATTGGTGCAAACTAGTGCAGACGAAATGTCATATTATTTAGATATATTTAAATTTGGGATTCTGAGGGTTATGGTGTCCATGCCGTCCTGAATGGTTTCGCGATCAGCGTACCTCTTTAGTGTCGCGAAGCGTTTTCGCCCCTACAAGAGAATCCAATGCAAATGACTTTGTGTGAAATTGCCGACGGCGGAACATCTCTTCTGTCCTTCCCCCCAGTCGGTAGACAGGTCCTCTGTGGTGAACTCCTCTCACGCGGCGATTTCCGCAGGCCCTGTGTCCTGCAGTTGCCGGTGCCCTCGACAATTTCCAGCCCTCGCGTTCTTCTCAGATACTTCGTATCTTCCTTGCTTGTGTTGCTTTCCCTAAGTCTCCGCGCACGGGCCTGTGGAACATGTAGTCACCCCGCCTGAAAACCTTTCCAGGCTCTGCCGCCTATTTTAACCTTAATTAACCTGTGCTCGACTGTGGTGGCGAAATGAGAAATTGAGGCTCGGCCCGAAATTCACGCTTCTTCTCTCCTGCCGGGCCGCTACTGTACATTCATGAAGCTGCTGTTGCATACACAATCAACCACGCAAGTCCAGGTTCGGGTTTCAGAACAGTAAGTCGGTCGGCTTGGGTCCACTCTTAGTGAAAGTATTCGATACACTCAGCTGGTACGTGGTGACCGAGCATGATTCGAGGGCTTTTCGAACTCTTAATATGCACACCCATTTATTACGGGCAATGGGATGTACAAAACTAACCCTCACTTTCGGACTTGGCAGCTAAGAAAAAGAGCTGCAATAAACTCAAAGTCTCAAGAACTTGAGCACCATTTGTGCGCTACTTTAGTCTATAGGGGCCATTCGTAGCATGACCCTAAATTCGCCCAAAACTAGAGATTCTTAAGTGCGAGAGCGTTCTGTCGTCTAGCAGAGGGTTACGGTATCTGTAGTCTACTGGTGTCACGTTTGTCACTCACTTGCAGTATTGCTGTAATGCTGTACGTCCGACACAGTTTCCGCAGTACATATCTTACGCCAACCTATTTAAGTCTTCCCCGTCACATGTTGCGTACCTTTCGGTTCAGTGGGGACTCGCTGGCCCACCGCCGAAATACCTTGTAGCTGGCGGTGACTGCTGCAATGAGGCGCACAATCCGAGAAAAGACAATGTGTACGGTTATACGTGACATCGTCTCATGCAAGGGAGGGCAGACAAGAGAGAGAACCGTCTGGCATCCCGAACGTTTCGAAAGCGGAGCGCACGTACCAACACAGCGGTTCATCCCCATTCGCGCACCCCCCATCTTGTCTCGCCCCGGCTCTCCCCGGCCTCCCCTAAGTCCCGCAACAGGCAACGTCCCGCGCCGCTTATGCATACGCCCAGCGTCGTGTGGATTCAAGCCCCCTTGGCAGCAGTTGTTGGTTGCAGCTGCAGCTAGTTTCGGGCATACTTCCATGCCTCTGGCTTGTCCGATCGAGAAACCGTTGGAGGGAGGACGTGGACGTACTTTCCGGCGCGACCACTCGTCACTTTTGGGAGCCGGCACAGAGCACGGCAAGCAGGCCAGCCCACGGACTGAGCATGCGTGCACGACTCTGGAGGAAGGTTGCTGAGATGGTTCTACTTGCGGTAATCGTCTCGCATGCGTTGATTTGCCCCTTCACCAAGGTGGAAGAGAGCTTCAACATTCAGGTGTGCGAGTTCAAGTAGGATGAAAATTGCACCGACTGCGCGAGAGCTTGCCATCCGTCGCTTTCCAGGATTACCTCACGTTGCCCCAGTATTAAATGCCTTCTTGTGCATATCATGGCAACTGTTGCTTCCTGGGATTGGCTGCTACGTCAAGCACCCGCCATTGTATTGCCACGTTGTCCAAATTCGATATAATCACTGCTGAACCCACCATACATAAACAAACACCAGTAGTCTATTCCTTGTCTACTGCTGTAGCCTGCGGTCGGCTGTCTGAAGGTTTGGTAAGATCTGGCTAAACAAGTACAGTAGTGGGCCCTATATAGTGCAGGGGTCTGTCGTGAGAATTTACCTGCACTATAGCAGGCACCTGCACTACTGAAAAGGGTGCCCTCGATAGTGCAGGTTCTGCACTATTGGGGCTTTGAATATTCCTCAATAGTGCAGGTTCTGCACTATTGAGGCACTCTTCGACTTCACGTTGTGAGTGTGGCGTCCGCGCTTTGCGGGGCCAACAGAGTACGAAATGGATCGAGATTGTGGATATATAGTGGACGACGCTAACTCTCAGTCCTCGTTGCCTGCCTTCCCTCGATGTTGGTGATAGAAAAAAACTTGCGTGTATAAAAAAAATACGACAGAAAGCCCACTGCAAAAACACGAGCAACCATGTACTGCTGGCCCCGGCCATCATTACGTGATGATCAAACTCTCATGTCTCCCTGGCGCACCTGGCTTCGATTTAGCAAGAACCAACACACACACAACCAGCATGG
>CACKRE030000399.1:0-19108 GCA_902602495.3 Ectocarpus sp. CCAP 1310/34 | reverse complement strand
CCCCCCCCCTCCGGCAGAACTGTCATGGGTCGTTTATTCCTTTGCGTGGTAGTGGGCCTGGCCTTGATCACCACCGCGGCAACCACCGCTCTGGCCGTCACCGCCTCGTCGGCCAACTACCCGGGAGCCCTGGCGTTGGAGGCTTTGCACCGCGTGATTGACGCCGACCACCGGGAATCGGTCAAGGTGGGGGGCGCAGATTTTGAGGGCGTGAAATTTCCGTGTGTATTGTCTGCTGTGTCTCGTTGCGCTGTAGGTTGAGGAGGGACGATCATGTTGTGTGGGGAGCTTTGCCGAGCCAACAATCTGCCGAACAGCTTGGGCGCGCGTGAAAGGCTAAGGGTTTAAATGAAGACGGCCAACAAGGGGATGGCGTATATCGAGTAGGTATTGTTCTCGGGCCGTGCGTTTTGCCACGCCCCCGAACAGTCCCTAAACCAGGCCTGGCACATTGCTGCCTGGTATCATGAAACGTTGCACGCGGACAGTGAACGACGGGCTGCTGCAGCCGTCAAATGTTGATCGTCTCCTCCACCCCTCCTTTCTTCAAAACTTGAAAGTATGAAGAGCGCGCCGTTTTTCGTTGGTTCCTGTCCAGGGCAGGACTGACGTTCCACTCGAAAGAGACCGACAAACCAGTCCCCCTCCCCCCCTTACCTATTCGCCGTTCTCTCTACGAACGTCTTCAGCCACCGCTCCCCGTTCGTGTGTTAGCGCCCAACTTAGACTTGTCGCTCCATTTTGGTGCCGCGGTTGTTACGAAAACGCCGGTGTTGCCGTAGAACGTCTTGGTCCACGTGGATGCACAGGCGGCCATGACGGGGGTGTCGCGGTTCGGACAGCGCAAGGAGGGGGTGGTGTACTCGAAGCAGGTGTGCCTCGCCCGTTTGTTTTCAGTTGGTCGTTCGGTGATGCTCACTTTCGTGCGCAATCAGTTGTTGCTGTTTGTTGACCCGTGTTGCATGCTGGGGTCCGGCGGTACCTCACCTGGTGAGACGGCTCAGCGACTATACTCCTCCGTGATACCAAGCCAACGCTGGTTAGCCGACGCTATTGCATTTTGTAAATTTGGTTTGTGGTCTCTCATCCCAGAACCGTTCGTTCGAGGTCTTACTGCCGTCTAGCATACAATTTCTTGCATGTGTATGTCAAACGTTACCCATCCGCAATGTCGGTTCATTTTTTTTGTTGGGTTATCCAGTGCTGTAAATGAATTCACGGCTTTTGCCCCGTTAAACGTTGTATACTTCATGTGTCTTGTTTTTTCCGCAGGAGGAAGGAGTGGACTTTTCCAAGTTCGACTTTGTGATCACGAGCGATCCAACCAAACACCGCCTTCTCGACCTGTTTGAGGTATGGCTTGTTCCTGGAGATGAGAATAGATGACGTGCAGGTCCAACCACGTAGAATGCGCTGTATGAAATAAGATATGTTTCCCGCAGGGTGGTCCCGTGCTACCACACCCCCAAACGGGCGTGATCATTCCGATTATCAAGCATGCGGGATTGTCAGCTTGGCCCCACCATCGCGTTGGAATCATACGACAACAATCGCAGAAACGCCTAAATTCTGGCGGTTGTTTTCGTTTCCGCCTCGTAAACAATACTTTGGAAACGTGGTGCTCTCTGCATTCACGACTTTTCCGTTGTGGGACCCGACCCAATCCGTATCCTGGTTCCGCCACTTGTCGTTTCTTGGACGTTATTCTTCATCAGACCAGTCGGAGGTTCTCAGCAGTATGCACCCAACTCCTCCGCAAGCACTAGGTACATGGCCACGATGCTTGCACGAAGCGCACCGCACGATGCATGAGCCCAATGGGCATAGCGCTCGTAGTATGCGCCCCCACTTCCCAGCTCGGGCTAGTTTCATTTAACACATCGCTCGAACCCAGATTCATCTAGAACAGCGTGTTTCCTCCAAGGCCTTACCGACGAGAGTCCTGATGCCGAATGCGTTAGGCGGGTGCGTGAAGAACATTCCGCTTGGTGCTGGAGGATTTTCCATTGTATCGAGCGTGGCTGTTTGCACTTTGTTGCCTGTTTCATAAAATCAGGTCCGGGAAACGATCCAGGGCTTCGAGGGCTTAACCCTCAAGCGTTTCTGGCAAGAGCGGGTCGAGAAGAACGAAGTGGCTGAAACCATCGGCAGCCGACGGGTGATGGATGAGTTGTTTGGGAGAGTCGTTAGCGTTTCCATGAGAGACAAGATGTACGTGATGGCGCGATGGTTCCCGCCCCCCCCGCGCGAGGATCTGGTGTAGAATACGACAGTCGTGGTGCACAGCGAAAATCCCCGGCTTTGTTCTCGATCTAAAATTGGAGCTGATAATCATCAAGTTGGTAGTCCCTTCACACCGGCCAATCCTTGATGTTTGCCCGACAGTCAGTCGTCAGTGGGCGGTCGATGCTTGCCCTGGAATGCTGACCGTTGGTTTTGAGATAACAGATACTTGGATGTTTCTGGTTTTGTCAAGCAATTGTTCAGCTCATTGGATGGAACCTGCCATGTTGCAATTTTTGGTAAGTTGACGTTGATGTAGTACTATTGGGTAATTTGAGACATCATGACCGTCAGGACGTGAAATTGACGTTTGTTGTGCAAACAGGCTTGCAACAATCGGCTAATTATTGTGCTGAAGACCCAAAGTCACTCGCGGATCTATCCTCGTAGCGAGTTCTGCTACCAGGCTTTGGAATGGACATTACTTCAGAAACAATAAATATCCTACCATACGTGCAAAGGGCACAGTGTCAAGCACACAAAGAGGGGGCAGGACTGCCGATCTTTCCTTGCGTTCAGCGACGAAGGCGACCCCCTCGGAGAAAGAGCTGAGAAAAACAAAAAATTGCGGTGGCCGTTTCTCCTGTGTGACCCGGGCTCTTGCGTCAATCGCACCGAAACGTGCCGACTGCCGCCCAGACAGATAGACTAGAGAAAAAATACTCACAACAAAAAGCTCGTAACATGCAGGTATCACGTTTATTCATTCACTCGAACTAAGCTTGCAACACAACGCGACTCTCGCCAATAGGCATGCCGGATCAATACGAAACGAGACCGATATCGGTGCCATTGTCGGTGTTGACGGTGTTCCCCAAAGATTGCCCTAGCGCCAGCAAACTAAGCGCGCACCGCCCGTAAATATTGACGAGTTCTTCAGGCGCTCCACGAGGCGGGTCGGAGGTACCTGGCTCATGAAATGCAAGACAAGCGGAGACGTCGATGCACACGCGTAAAACATGATTGTCGACTCCATCGATTTACTGTTTCCAGGCTTGTCCATGTAGAAGAGCACCACCGCAGCAATCCCTGCTGAAGCAGCCGCGGCCGTTGCAGCCACCAGTCGGACCAAAGGATTTATCACGATGTCAGAGAGTGCCAAAAATATATGCAGGTTGTTAAGGCCGACAATCCAGACGCCTGCGCCACCGAAACCTAGGGCCAGCGTCTCCAAGTTGTCCCAATCAAGGCCAGGGATTCGCGCGACTTCAGCCGCCAAGGTAGATCCACAGTAGCTGGAGGCAAGAAAACGAAGCAGGGCCGGGCTGTCCAAGTGTTTTTCGACGTCAGCGAGCGCGAGGTAGACGACGGAAGAACCAGATACCCCGAGAGCGAGCGTCGACCAGTCCAATGGGGTCACGCCGGTCGGGCAGTGCAGGCTGCACACCGCCGATACGATGAACACCCAATCGACGACTTTGGCGGCAAGTCTGACTGTGCGCATGCCCATCTTAACCAGCCTTTTGAGCGACGATCGTAGGGCACCTGGATTTTTTTTATTTCATACAAGCAGGAACCGGCTTGCGCTTTCAGTGGTGAGAGCTTTTGTTACTAGCACGCAAGGCTCAGGGGGAAATGAATTGCCAATGATTTGGCTTATTATGTTGAAATATGTGAGGTTTCCTGGGATCCGTACGTAGCTCTCTTTAACGTCATCACTTTCTTTGTTGTGCCGGGATTCTTTTTTTGAGCTGAACGTCTAACACTGCATCACTCCGGGCCTTACATTATTGTCCGCACCTCGGACTGCAATTCGTTCCGCCAGTTTCTTGAATCTGGCAAAAGTCTGAAAATGGTGTGGGGAATGCATTTTCCAAGTGACGCATTCCCCGCCCCTTGCAGCTACCTCTCGTTCCATCGTCGGCCTATTTTAAGTACTATTCTGTTAAATATACAACATATCCGTTGAGCTAGACAGTCAGCGCTGACTGTTTAGCTCAGCAGACACGTTGTGCGCCTAACAAAAGTACAACCCGAGGTTCGGATCCCTCTGGGAGCCATCTTGACGCCTTTTTTCCGGAAAGAGAAAGAAGTCTGGGATACACACCTGAAAGGCATGGTACACATCATCAGTCGTCAAGGATAAAGACACATATCCCCGCCTGTAAGCCGATGAACCGCTTGGGGCAGCGCTGATTACAGGGAACACAACCCTGGGGGAAAAACCAGGGTCTAACAGCTGTTCGGACCCTTGTTGTAAATTCGACTGTTTAGCTCAGTGGATATGTTGTATATCTAACAAAAGGAAGAAGATATTCTTCCACTCTCGGCTCGTAGCACCCGGCTGGTCACTGGGAATTAAGAAGTAGAGATCTCCGGGGACGGACCCCTCGCCAGACGCTGCAGGAAAAGAACCAAGGGTGCTTGTGAAAGCGACCATCTGGGATCCGAACCCGTGCGTGTAGCACTTGTTAGTGAAGGCTTACCCCATTAGACTACTGAGTAAGCACTGACTTGTCTAATTAATGGTGTAACTTTATCTTACATTTTCGCCCGATACGGTGACGAACACAGCTGAACGTGCAAACCCTGAAAATATCACCCCTTTTCTCTCCTGCCCGAGTAGGTGAGCTTTTCCTCTCGTAGCAGTCACTTCATGTGAACACACGCGCTGCCTAGGCTAACCTTATCAAGCTGAAGAAAGTTCTGAGTTGGGGGGGTGGGGAGGTGGGGGCGTGGGCGAAGAAACACACACCTAATGGTCACACCCTTCTGGCTGGCATCGCTACTCTTGCTGGGCGTCTTACGTGGTGGTTGGCCGAACCTCATTCGTGGAAGACATGTATCATTTTTGTCACTGAAGGGCGCGCCATGAGTCACACGCCCCTGGTACCAAAACAGTTGCAAACGGGATATCAAAAACGATATTTGTGGCCAGTAGCTCACTCACGTGGTTCGGGGACTCGAGCCAGAAGGAGCCTCAGGATGAAGCGCGAAACCTTCCGTATCATCCACAGGGAAAAGGTTGTTACAACAAATACCAGTATGCCTCGCGGTGAGTGGCAGGAGTGGTCATTTGGCCGGCTCTGCTTTTTGGAGATTGCCGGATCCAGCTGTGTATTGTGGTGGAGATTGCCCGGCTGTCCTAGACCTTTCATCAACGGACAAATTGTTCCTTCCGTCAAGCTTTGCCGGATTTTGGGTGAACAAAGAGGAACGCACGCAGAGAGGCAGGGAGGAAGACGGGGACGTACAGGCAAGGTATTCATTTGTGGGTGACGTTTCAGGACGAGGAACCTTGCGGAACATTCTCTGCCGCATCACAAAGATCAACAAGCACATAATACCTCGCAAGACTTCACGGCGAAGGCGTAGCTGGCCCGTCACGTCAACGCCAGTTGGGGTGGAAACCGCAACCTTGCGGATTCCCGGGTATATTGCGTGTGAAGCGTACGCGCTTGCATATGCTACACCACGCGGGGTAACTCGGATATTTTTTCTTTAGCAAAGGGAAAAGCAGTGTTGCCACATCTTACCAGCTGCGGGGGGCGCCGACGGGTTCGCCCATCGCGATGCGGGAAAATGTTTCCGCGCAACACTTTCGTTGCTGTGGGGTCATCCTATCGACGGCCGCATTGAAGTCGCGGAGTTTCGCAAACAAATTGCCAAACAACATTTCGATGTATTTGTTGTGTAGCACGTGAACTCCGATTGGGTGTGGCCACCTCTGTCGTACCACCTGGGAACGAGACGATCGGGCGAGGAGCACGCAGCCGGAGCGTTCGACGAAAAAACGTGATGTAGTCTAGACTACATCACGGTTTCCATATACGTAAACTGCATACTGATATGCATATATGGGGCAACACCTGATGTTACGTGGGATTGTCTCGAGATATCCTTTGTTCGTCATGCATCCACAGCAGTGCTATATAATCGTCCCAACAAGGGTGGGGCGATGAATGATGGTGAGTTTCCAAATAGTAGACTGGTGTCGATCTTTTCCAGCAAAGAGGCCGACTTTCGGTTTCCGCTACTTCAGATGCAGCTTAGTTGTTGAGGAGACGCATGCTAAACATCACTAAGTTGACGCCAACAGCCACACTTGAGCCAATAACATCCTGTAACGTTTCAAAGAGAATATTTTTAGAGTGCAAATAGTCGAGACTACAGGTGTTGTGTTGTTACATGAGCGGGTCAGGTAAATAAACCGAGCTCACCAGGACATACAAAACAAAGAAATTGAGCACAAGTTGGGAGTCCGGTTAAGAACCGCTTACCCTAAAGCCTATGAAGTGACCAGTTGTTATCCATGCGAGGAACTATTGTAGGAACCTCAGCCCCGGCCGAAACTAGGAAGTTCTCACGTGCAAGCGCGATCTTTTGACTATTAGACTATTGTAGATGAGCAATCTCGCCGCATACATAGAGGAGTCAATCGAGGGTTCTAGTCTACATCACAAACGGCTGCCTTTCATCGCCACCCTCCCATCACAGTTCCCTTGCCTCAGACACCTACCTCACCCAACCTAGTAGCTTACTCGGACAAGCGCCTCGGATAGCAGTGCACGTGGATGCAGCTGTTGGGGTGTTTGCTGTGCAAGACCGACTCTATTCTGCTGTATGTGTTTGATACGGTATTGTGAAGGCGTTCTGTTTTACTGTAACCGTCAGGTGCAGACAGTCCAGGCGTCTGTGTGTGGATAATAAATCACTCTTTTTGTTTTCTCTACCAAGCCTCTACCACATACGCCAACCAGCGTACTGCAGCTGTGGTACCGCCCAACAGGTTTTGAGCCACGTATAGCGAGGTAGGGAATCATCTCGAGTCAAATGGCGTCATCAGCGCAACAGCAGTCGTCAAATCATCTGCAGCGCGGATATGTCGCGTTCAGCGGAGAACCCGGCCAGTTTGTCGGTTGGGTCTCGCTTTTCCGTGCGCTGATGTACGAGGCAGACCTAGGTCGGGTCATGTCTGGAGCGGAGAAGGCTCCCACGGTGGCGGAGGATGCCGACGCCGCAACGACCGCGACGTACGAGAGGAAGCTACAAAAGTTCCAAGAAAAGAATGGCAAACTCTACACGCGGCTTCTGCTGGCTACGTCGGACTGCCCGGAAGGATACTCGAGCCCGGCTTCGCAGGTAGTGCAGTCGTTTGGGCCTGTCGGGGACGAGGAGTTCGGTGACGGTCGAAGTGCTTTTGTAGCGCTCGAGCAAAAGTACCGTGTCGATGGGACTTTCAGAATGCAGCAGCTACACGATGAGTTGGCCGCCGTCGCGGTCACCGCTGCTGACAAGTACGATCCGGCTCGCGCAATCCAACAATTGCGCCGCATCTTTCACGAACTCGGCAAACTCGGAGACACAGTCGTGAAACAACGGCAAGCACATGCCATCCTAAAGGCCCTGCCCGACAAGCAATACGGCTCGTTCAAGACTGTACTGTTGGTAGAGTCGCCCACTGTTGGTAGCGGTGCGCTAGGCTTCGACGATATCGCACGTCGTGCCACACTCTACCACGCAATGCAAATTCGCGGAAAAGTGCTCGACCAAGACGATGGGTCGGGCAGCCACGGCCGTGCGTTGAACACTGTCACGCACGGAGGGGCACGTGGCTTCCGCAAGCACGGCGGCCGTGGTGGTCGTGGTGGTCGCCGAGGAAATGGCGGCAGAACTACAAACGGTTCGACGAACGGCTCGTCGAATGGGAACTACAGCAGCGGCGGCGGATCGGCCGGCAACGCTGGAGGCGGCAGCGCGGGAAATGCGCAAGGTGCTCGCGGGAATTATCGCGGCAACAACGCCTCCGGTGGCCGAGGTAAGGGCCAGGACACCGGTCGGAACCGAAAAGGGCGCTGCCGCTACTGTCATAATTCGACAGAGCACGGGTGGCACAACTGCCCGCTCCGCCTGAGGCACGAGGCGGAGGAAGCCACTGAACAGGCTGATACTCACCACACTCAAGACTCCACCACTCAGGCATGGTTCACGCGGGTGGAGACTGAAGGCGATGTGCTGGAGGACTACGCCATCTCTTTCGGAAAAGACGTGCAGGTGCAGGATGCGCCTGCTGCGGCGCAGCCAGAGGAGCGCGCTGCTGGTGACACGCTGGTGCAAGACGCGCCGGTGCCGACGCTGCAGGATGCACGCGTTGTGTATGACCCGCAGGTACTGGACACACCTGCTGCAGCGGTGGTCTATGACCCTGCTGCCAACGGATATTCTCAGACGGAGGAGGCGCCTGAGGACACCGAGCTCGTTGCGTTCAGCAGCGTGTTTCAGGTGGACAAAGAGAAACCGCAGGTCGTTGATGATTCCGCCTGCTACATTGATTCCGCCGCGTCCAGCCACATGGTGGATGAGCAGTCTCGCTTGTCCCATCACGTCCTCAATCCGGTAGATTGCGCTGTGCGCATTATCGGGTCGTGTGGCACATCCGACGCAACCAAGAAAGGTACCCTGAAGTTTGGGGTGCGCAATGATCAAGACCAAGTCGTGCGAGTAGCTCTGGAGGTTCTGCTGGTTCGGGGCCTTGGAGCGAACATACTTTCGGTTGGAGCGCTGGCCGAGAAGGGGGTGATGTGTGATCTGATGTCTACCCCGCCGGCGCTTCGCATGGGCAACCAGGTCTTTCCGATCTCGACCGCAGTGCCTCGCATGTACGTGCTGAATGTCATCATCGACGACGTCAACCTGGGCGCTGTAGAAGTAAATCGCACGAAGGTAGACGCTCACCTGTGGCACCGGAGGATGGGCCACTGCAACTCGCGAGCGCTGCAGCAGCTGGCGGACAAGGACACTACCGGAATCAGGTTCAATCGCAACATCGAACCAGGTGACTGCGGTGTTTGTGCGGTTGGTGACAGTAAGAAGGGCAGCCACCCCCCGTCTAACCGTCCCCTCTCGGAGACTCGGCTGGAAATTCTAAATGCCGATACGTGGGGGAAACATCCTATTGCTACATACGGGGGTTGCCAGAGTGCCGTGATGTTTACTGATGACGCTACTCGCATGAGGTTCGGCTACCTACTCAAGACGAAAGACGAAACGGCCGAAGCTCTTCAAACTCTGGTTCGGGACGAGGCCGACCCGCTTGGTCAGAGCATCGGCACGGTGCACTGCGACGGGGGAGCGGAGTATTTGGGCAAGTTTCTGGCGCTATGTAAGTCGCTCGGAATCAAGCTCACGAATAGCCCCCCCTATGTCCCGCAAGGGAACCCCATCGCCGAGCGTGGATTTGGTACCATCATCGGCACTGCCCGCAAGCTTCTCTTGGGAGCACCGCACCTTCCTCAACAGCTGTGGGGGGAGGCTTTCATGACTGCAATCTACCTCAAGAATCGGACCCCGACCGAAGTCCTGGGCGGCAAGGCACCACTCGAGGTATGGGAGGGGAAGCCGCTCGGAAAGATGCTTCACATCCACGAGTGGGGGTCGCTGGCTTTTAAGCACGAAGAGGTACGCGCCCGGTCGAACAAGTTGGCGGCCAGGGCCAAGAAAATGTACCTAGTAGGCTACAACTCCAAGGGTAGGTCGTATCGACTTTGGGACCCTTCGGAGCCTCTCAAAATCACCAACTCCGTGGAGGTATCGTTCCGTGAGAAGAGGATGCGCGACGTGATCAAGCCCAAACTAGGGCAAGATCCTCTCCCCGCGCCTAACTCAACATTCTATCGGCCTGGTCTGGTAGACTCTATCGAAGAAGAAGAAGAAAATAACGAAGAATCATCCGACGAATCGGAGCCGGAAGCACCGGCACCTCGCCGCAGCAGCAGGAACTCCGTGGCGCCGCAACGGTTGAATCTGTTTACGAAAGAACAGGCGTACGAGAGGACCGAACATGCTATGGTGACTGGAAGTGACTTCGGCAACCTCGGGAGAGGCAGTCCCGGGGAGGTGGGCTACATGCCTGCCGATCCTGCCACCTACGATGAAGCGATGAGTGGACCGGATGCAGCACGCTGGAGAGCGAGCATGAACGATGAAGAGCAGTCGCTCTACGACCACGACGTGTTCGACTGGGTGCTTCCGCCCGAAGACGCCCAACTTCTTCCGACTAGGTTCCACTACAGGTGGAAGTACAACCAAGAACATGTGCCAGTTCGCCCGAAGAGTCGCGTGGTGGTGCAAGGTTTTCACGAAGCTGACACGGGAGCGGATAAGGCTGCACCGGTGGCGTCTATGGAATCTGTCCATCTAGTGGTTTCCCACGCTGCTGGTTTTGGCCAAGCTCTCAGGCAGGCCGACATGAAGACGGCTTTTCTCAACTCCAGGATGTCCAAGAAAGACAAACCTATCTACGTAATACCTCCGAAGGGGTTCACGTGCTCGCAGGAGCAAACAAAGCTGGTCTGGCGACTTAAGGCGTGGCTGTACGGCCTACGCCTCTCTCCGAAAAGCTGGAATGGGACGTTTCACCTGTTCCTGCTGGAGATCGGGTTCGTCCCGAGCACCGCCGATCCGTGTCTGTACACGTTGAACGGGGGAGAGGTCATCCTGCTCGTCTACGTGGACGACATCCTACTTACCGGAGCCAAGGAGGAGCTCGTGACGACCATTATCGAACAGATGAAGGAGCGCTTTGAGACGGTGGACCTGGGAGAAGCAAAGTTTATCCTGGGAATGGCCATCCAGCGCAACCTCGAAGCGGGCACCATCCTACTGACGCAAGAAGCTTACACCAAGGCCGTGCTTGCTAAATTCGGCATGGCTGACGTGCGCGCGACGGCAACGCCGGCCGAGAAGGAGCCGGTTACGACCAAGGAAGAAAATGCTCTGTCGCCGGAGCAAACTACCATGTTCCGGTCGGCTACGGGTTCGGTCCTATACATCAGCAGGGGATCGAGGCCAGACATCTCTCACTCGGTGCTGGTACTCACGAAGAGCATGGCTAAACCAGGACCGAAGGCGCTTGCCAAACTGAAACGACTCATGCGCTACCTGAAGGGGACGACCTCTTTGGGCATCACCTACCGCAAGGACGCGCAAGGCGGAGATAAACTAACCGCTTACGTCGACTCTGACTTCGCAGGCGATCTTGACGATCGAAAATCGACTACTGGGGTCGTTCTTACCCTCGCAGGTGGCCCGGTGGACACGACAAGTGTAAAGCAGACGGTCACTGCCACGTCGTCGGCTGAGGCAGAATACGTCGCAATGTCCAAGGCGTGCAAAATGATCCTACACTGGCGTCATCTTCTCAAGACCATCAATCGAGAGCAGACGGAGGCTACGGTGTTGTTTGAGGATAGCACTGCTGCCATATCGACTAGTGAATCGAACAAAGTAACGCAGAAAACGAAGCACATCGATGTCAAGTATCACCACGTAAGGTCGCTGATCGTTAACAAGGTAGTGGAGGTAAAGAAAATCGACACCAACCTCCAGAAGGCTGACATGTTGACCAAGAACCTAGGAACGGTTAAGTTTCTCAACAACCGTCGCCAGCTTCTAGGAATGTAGTCACCTCCCCTCTTCGTAATCTTAAGGGTTGAATGTTGAAGGAAACTCGGGAGATCTGTGTAAGAGGAATGTTTTCGCTGCTTGTTGAAATGGCAGGTAATGACTATTTAATTTTGAGTTGAGATCGCAAGTACTCGTGAGTTGTTTTCGAGAGGACATTATTTTGAGAGGACATCGAGAGAAGATTCGAGTCTCATGTATCAGAATGACGTACGTTCTTGAGAGCACATGTTGGGGTGTTTGCTGTGCAAGACCGACTCTATTCTGCTGTATGTGTTTGATACGGTATTGTGAAGGCGTTCTGTTTTACTGTAACCGTCAGGTGCAGACAGTCCAGGCGTCTGTGTGTGGATAATAGATCACTCTTTTTGTTTTCTCTACCAAGCCTCTACCACATACGCCAACCAGCGTACTGCAGCTGTGGTACCGCCCAACAGCAGCCACAGAGCACCCGGCCCCTGCTGGCACTGCTGTGGAGCCGAATGGTCCCAGCAAAATAGATATTTATTTGGGAATCCGCCAACTATAAATATGTACATGCATTTCGCGTACCCCCTTGTAGCGGCGTTGAGGGGGCTATGCGGCGCAATTGAGAAGCGGCTCACACAGCACTCGTGTCCATGATCCCTCGATCGCCGTCCAAAGTGCCGATCCCTGCAGCTCGGCATATACCCCCAGCGCCTGTGAGACAGCCTCCGAAAACCTTCAGCAGTAATTCCTCACGGCGCGCGGTAACCCTACTGGTCAATATCGAGGAGGAGACTGGTGTCGATCAGGATCCACGGTCCGGTGTGATCCCCGCTACGGGTAGTCTACACAGCTTAGGCAACATACGTATGTGGTAACACTAGACTGTATGTATCTACATTTACGTATATATGCACAGCCTACACCAACCCATTGACCAGCCTGCGAAATAGTCCTCCTTTCGCCTTGTTGGATATTGTTGCTCGTCTGCGCTCCTAGGGTCTCTCTCGCGTTCCCTCAGCCATTCTCTGCCGGGTGCTGGCGGCGCAGATTTTGTGTGGATGACGAGTTCTGGAGACGGACTTCGATTTGTCTACTTCAAGAATCAGTTGTTGCAATGCCCTCGCTCTCACCTCTCTCTCTATTGCTACGTACCCCTGCCTGGGGAATACTCTTCGTATTTTTTAGAAGCGCTGAAGAAGAGCGCACCTTCTTCAGCGGTCAGCTCGCCGAAAATATCAAGACAACAACACATCATCATCAATTGCTAGACTACTCAACTACAGTCTCGGTTTCTTCCTGGTTATCACGTCGAAATCTCATTCTTTTTCTACGCTTTCAAATTGACCACCAGACTCGTTCCCTCAACTCCGCCTGGTGCACCGCCATGCACCGCCAGAAAGGGGATAGAAGAAGAAGATACTGCTGTAGACTCGTGCACGAAAGCCCTCTCTCCTTCCTCTCATTGAGGAGAGACCTAGTTTCAAAACCCGTGACCTACCGCAATGCACACACACACCACGCAATCTGCCACACTACACTACTGGCAGTTTGCTAAACCGCCCATGGGACACCCATGGGGCACCCACTTCATTGGCCACCCATAGGCAGCCGATGGCCAGCCCGATGGGCGGCTCATGAAGTGCCCATGAAGTGCCCACCGTGGGCACGAACCCACTTACTTACGTGTCGTTGTCCAACAAAAGTATACCTATCTATGTCCAATGGTGGTTCTACAATATATAGTCAATGTACTACTGGTGGTACATTGTGGTAAATCATTTACGCCATTCTATGCATAGACTATGCATGCCCTTCATTAATACTCTGTATGTATGTAGCAGAAATCCCTACGACGTGCACATCTTGACACGCCCATATTTTTTTTTGTGTTTTTGTGTGTCCATTTTTTTTCCATTTTTTTTTCGTGTTTTCGCCCTGAAGTTTTGGCAAGATTGCTACTAGTCTACAGCAACAGGGCACGCCTCTCGCCACGCTTATTCAACAGATGAGTCACTGTGGTGTAGAGCATCCAGCTGCAGAACCATCACAATTACCAGGGAAGACGGGGCCGAGTTTTGTTTGATTTCGGGTGGATGAGGTTGGGGTTTTGTTCGTTTTTCTCCATCTAAGGTTCGTGCCTAGAGTTCAGCTGTAGTGTTTCGACAAAAGTATTGTTGACTTAGAGGCAAACATTCCTAGCTATTGGGCATCGAGTTAATTTGGCTTGGCATGACGGCCTTTACGATCGACTTTTTATGTATGTCTGCATTTATCTGCAATTGTCGGAGGGCAAACAAAATAATAATAATAATTACTATTATTATTGATTGGTTCCTGCCTAGAAAAAAATGCAATACCATACATCCCGACATCATGTACGTGTCTATATTCCATGCTAGCGATATGGTATCGTCGCCTTTCAAATGCAAACCTGATGTCACTTGCATTTGACCGCGAATGCAATTCTATCGAATCAGATCGTTTGAATTTTCTTTTTCGTACCCGAAACGATAACAACAGTTCTTCCGCGCATGTCCCCAAGACAATCATGTGTTCATCCGCACCGAGCACTGAACGAGGTCAGCTGCTATCACCACCGATACTTTTTGGTGTGCCTCGTTCGCAACGATACTCCGTGAGTCATTGAACAAATGGAGTGACATAGCACGTAGACGACGAGCTGGCAAGGATGCTTGTTCAACCGCTCGTCGAACCCAGTCCAAATCCAGGATACGTTACTCCCGCGTATCTCGGATGTTCGATCTTCCTCCTTTACGAGATACGTTCACCGAAGATCGAAAAGCTTCTTCCTGAAGACCAGGCTAGAAATCCTTGATTCTTGCCAACCGTCAGCTAACAATATCTTCGGACCGGCGTCACTATGCGGTCAATGCGGAGCTGCTCTGTTCAAAGGTGAGACTTTCGTTCCTCATAAGACGGGCGTCGGTTGTAAATACCGTGTCCAACATAACGCATAAAAAACATGACGTTACCGCTTCAGGGCGAATCTCCTGGCATGTACATGCTGCAACAACAATGGACAGTCGGTTCGGGTTCTTGCTCTCCTCTTCATTCACCACCCAACCAATTGCTGCTTCTGCGCTACATCATGTTCCGTATATACATGCTCAGCTCGGTCTTGCTCCTCTTCCTTCCCCACCCAACCGATTCGTCTCGCTGCACTTCTGTGCTCCTCTTCCGTCACCCCCCAACCAATTCGTGCTGCGTACGTCAGTGGCATAACGTGTCCAATACATCATATCCAAGCACATACTCCTCCCAATCCTTATCATTCCCACCCTCTCTATTTCGTTCATCATTTATATCTCCCGGTGGCCGTCCCCCCTAAAGGACAGGCGGCCGCCCTAGTACCATCAAAAAACGACTACCCGTTCGTTTTGGCAACTACCCCCTTCGAAAGCATAATACCCACACTTCGTCTTGCTCCTCGAAGGGAGACGGCGAGTCCGAGTGCACAAAATGAGCCAATGAATGCAGTGTCCAACGCGATTTTCTGCGACGAGTCAGCCATAGGTATCACTTTCCAGTGAACGGTTCATGCTTCGACAGTCGAATAATGTACAGTACACCCAACAGAAATATATATGCAATGCATGCAAAGTGTGCCACGGGCATCGGATGGCTGTTCTAGGAAATCTAAGGGGAAATCGACGAAAACATACACTCTGATTGGGGTGGAGGCCGCAACAACATATGTAGCGTTGGCGCGGAGTGATCTACCCGTAGGGGGAGTGATCTACCCGTAGGGTCAACATGTTATAGGCCCACAAGCGTTTGCTCTTGTGCCTCGTCTATTGTATCCGCTCTTCTTCGAGACAGCTCACACCATGTCACGCCTCACGGTGTATCTCAACTAGTCTCAGAACCCGACTCTTTAGAGGTTGTTCTGAGTTCTCGAGCTTTATTTGCCTGGTGGTATGTGAGGAGTGAAATTCCTGAGAGCCATGTGATGAAACACCGCAGGCTCAATCATCTTCATCCGTGCGGCGCGCTGACCCAGGGCTGTCAACCTCATGAGAATGTTTTCCAGTGCGTGTACGCCGAGAACCTGCGGATGCATGTTATTTGGGGGGGGAGGGAGGCAGCAGTGGACAAGGGAACGGCGCGATAGGAATGTGCCTTGTGTAGGTAGGGTGTGTTTTGTTGTTTTCTGGGATGCATTGATGTTCGGTTGTGGGGATGCAATGTGAGGAGGGGGTGCCATGATGAAGTGCTTCACCGGTAGAACATTGGTTTTCGGATTCTATCGGGTACCGGCAAAACACGTTACTAACACACAGGTGAGAGAGCGCTGAGCCTTCGGCTGAGGACCGTTCCCTTTCAAAAAATTAATAGCCTTTCAACATGGAGGGGCGGCCATGGTGTAACACAATCTCACAAAGAACGTTGATCGGAGACTACATTGATTGGGACTCAATGGAGGGCAGTGGCTTCCCACATAGCGGTTAGAGAAGGGCAACTCGACGTACCTGCGATAGAATTTTATCTGGCTTCATCGCAAGATTGTGTAAGCTAGCTCTAGTGCGATAGATTGCACCTATCAACACGAGTATGAACATCTTGTGGGTAAAGCACCTAGTCGGCACGGAGGTCCTATGTAGGTTGTGCAAAAAAATTCTAGAACGCGAAACACACTATGATAGAACTGGCGCACGGCCCACCCAACTATTCTCATCAAATGGTTGGTTGCCCAGACGAAAGGTTCATATCATAGTCTACACATCCAATTTTCAGCCACGCACCGTGCGTTGTCCTTTCAATGCGCGAAGGGTCAAACACAGAATCGATTTTGATAGCGATCAGAAGCACAACGAAGTGCAGCACGAAGCCGATTGCCGTAGCGATAAAGTAGTGCATCCTAGCCTCGAAGTGTTGGGTAGTTTTGAACTCGAAGTCGCGAGTGCCGATCCCGATAGTACCGATCTTGGCAGGTTCGGTATTGGTAGGACCGCCCTTGGTCGGGCTGCTCTTGGTAGGGCTACTCTTAGTAGAGCTGCTCTTGGTAGAACCGGTCTTAGTAAAACCGGTCTTGGTTAAACCGGTCTTGGTAAAACCGGTCTCGGTTAGACCAACCTCGCTCTGCCCAATGTTGAAGGGGCAACACGTGCCATCCTCCAGGCTTCCCAGACGTTGTTCGTCGTAGGCGAAGCGTTGGCATTGCGAATGAACAATGTGCACGTAGATGGGGACATTCAGATCGCAATCGGCTAGCCACCTATTTTCCTTCCTAAAGTGGCGCCGGGACCACCGTACACGGGTCCCAACACGGTTGAGGTGTTCTAGGGCAACAAAGTCCGCCATGACTCGACCATAGCACCAATGTATGGCGAGGTTGGAGACGCATGCACCTGGTCACCCCTACAGTTCCGGTGTATGCATTCAAAAGCACGGCTCCCCGCAAACGTGGGCATGGTTTTGGAGGCCTCAAGGCTCCTCATCATGGTTGCTGAGCACTAACGGCATCGTCGGAATCCAGGAAGGCCTTGGCGCACCACCGCTTTTGTTCGGTGCTCATATCGTGGGTCTGCACCAGGTAGTGGAACATCTCATGGAAGAGAGTCATTCTGAAATAGGCAAGAAGGGTTGCGTCGTGTCGCAGATACAGTGGTTCGAACCTGTAAGCTTTGATGGAGTTTAAAAAAGGGGCACTACGCCCGTAAGCATTTCGCATAGCTTGCTGCTGTTGTGGGTCTCAGTGCCCCGTTGGGCGAGGGTCCTGGCGTAACGTGCTTATGACGCGCAATACGGGGGGGACAGAAGAAAGAAATGCTGCAACTAAACATCTCCATCCTTCAATTTTCTATCGCAGTGTGACTTTCCATTTCCACGCGGGGCTTCGGCGAAACACTACGAGCACGGGCGTGATGTTTCGTTTCATCTACTTGCCACTGGAATACAACGCTTTGGTACATGCCTGATGCGCTAGCCAGGGTCAAACAGGAGGAAGGTCATCAATAGGCTTTCGATTCCGTTGCCCTCCATATTGCTTCTGCGATGCGTGCCTTGAATATGTAACGCGATAAGGGATAAGCTGTCGTTCAATTGTGCTAATGAATACTTGTACATACAATGTGACAATGCCACACTGCCGTTCACTCCGTAGAGAGGAAAACCCACGGCCCAAAAAAAAGTTTTTTACCAACCAACTCTTCTGATTGAGCGACGCAACCGCCGGTGCAAGCAGCGAACGAGAAAACGCGCACGATAGCCCAACTCTTTCAGCCCAGAGCCCAAATGGCTGGACAGGAAACTAAGAAAATAGAATTAAGCGGCAACCCTACAGTGAGACTGAGAGTCTTCAACATGCACTTATTGTGAGTGGTTCTACGACCTTCATAGACCCGGGACATATCAGACATGCTCCCAAGGAAGGAACGGGACTGTATGAATAGAAGTACACATTGTTTTTTGTAAAGAACAATACACATGACCTAATGTGCCTGCCACTGGAGAAGATGAAACAAGAAAAAAGCGGAAACAAGACAGTGTTGGGGGAGGGATATAGTCCCTCTTGCCCTTCTGCAGCAGTAACACCAAGGATACTGTTTGTGGCCGTGTTCTAAGTGGGAACTAGTCTCTTCTCGCCACAGCTACGCACACAGGATCTCAAGAATTATGCAAGCCGGGAAGCTTTCAGTCTGAACCCATGAACACGCGTATTTCCGGGCACTTAACCCTCCTCCTGGTATGCAGTCCCTCCTCAAAAACAAAATGACAAAACAATGTTTGTCAGCCATTGGTCGAGGGGGTACAGTCCCTCCAAAACATCTGAGCTATTTGCCAAAGGGTGACTTGGCGTTAGTATGAAAAGTGTCCCCAAACGTGGGGACAATTTTCATACTGAAGCCAAGCCAGCAATTTTTTCCAGTACAAGGCGATGTACAGTTTTCCAAACTGGGGGGCACGCGGGTTGGGAGATGTGTACAGCAAGTCAGAGGCCCTGGGGAGGCATCACACAGCACATCACACAGCGTACCACCTCAGCCAAGCATGATAGAACAAGGGTTTTAACGTACGTTGCATACAGCGGAGCCTAGCTTGACTACAGTGCGGTCAATAGGCCTTTGAGTACTGTCTCCCAAAGTGTCCCCAAAGTGTCCCGATTTGGGCTTCCAGTNCCTATCAAACGGTTATCTTACCAGTCTGCGTGACACAAAATCATCCAGCACATGTATCCAACAGCAATGTTCGCAGACTCACGAACACCCTCCCTGGTTCTTCACGCAAGTGACTAACCATCAATTGGGCAAGAACGCCCCAGGATACATCAGAAAATACCAACATGGTAACATATGGAGGGGAAACCCGGCGTCCGGGCAAAACCCCTCAGGGAAAAACCCTTCCACCACAAGAAACCGTCGCTATCACAGCGGCTTACAACGGCCGCACTTACCAAAAAATCCAAGGCAAGTGCTAAAAACTGCTACATCTA
>CACKRE030000398.1:85526-104929 GCA_902602495.3 Ectocarpus sp. CCAP 1310/34 | reverse complement strand
CCCACTTTTGTCCGAGAAAGGGGTGGGTATACCCACTTTTGTCCATTTCCCTTAGTTAAATATGTACCAGGAAATGCAGAACGCGACCCCCGAAATAAAAAAAAGGTGCGACAGTACACAGAGCACCAAAATGCATGGCCACAAGCCGAACTTGACCAGGTGCCGCGTGCGTCCCATCTCGCAAACTCGTAATCTCTCCATCTGCGCGGCACCGCGTGCGAGGGTCACCCACACATGCTCTCACCTTTGCAATTTGAAGAAGCGCGGTCGAAGCAGGATTCTGTTGTCCTTTTCGTTGGCACCTGGCTACTGCTGTTGGCTACCTTTGTGTGTCATGTACATGAACGTGTCACCCGCGGACAATTGTAAAAAGGGTGATGTTGAAACACAGGGACGGCAGTAGTACCGGTGTATCTGCCTGCGCCAAAATACTTGGCTACATCGTGCACTGATAAAATAGTTGATGTTGTCCCAAAGACTATAGACGCTGCTGGACACTACGCCACGAAAGTCCAACGCTGTTTACCAGTGTTCGTGCCAAACAAAGTTCTAGAACGATCACTGACATGCCATGGTGACTTGTTGCCTCTACCCAGCACAATTTTCCCCCATGTTGAAGCGTATCAAGAGCCAAAATGGGGCTTGTCCCAGATCATTCACCTTGAACGAGGCGCTGCCACGAGGCGCTGCGGTTTTATCACCAACTCAGTACGAGCAAACAAGTTAAGTCGTCAGGCCACGCGCAGAATTCCACCGGGGTTGCCGCATGCCTTCCATTTCGCAAAACCGTTATCTCTTCGCGTGTCGGCGGCGCGCACCGATGCCACAACGCGCTGCGGCCAGGTTACACCCTCACACCCCACCCACCACGTGACAGCATTTTCTAACGACAAAAAAGCGCGAAGAGAATGCTGGACGCGAACCCCAAAAAAAAAGTGCGTCACAGAGCACCAAAATGCATGGGCAAACAAGTCAAGTTGTGAGGCCACGCGCCGAACTTCACCGGGGCCGCCACGTGCGTTCCATCTCGCAAAATCGTAATATCTCCACATGTCTGCGGCGCGCACAGATGCCACAAAGCGCTGCGGCCTGGTAACACCGTCACCCACCACGAGCGGGCATGTTCTACCGACCCATCACGGTATTGACACAAAAAGAAAATACGAACGTGACTCCGGAAAAAAAAAAGGTGCGACACAGAGCACCACAATCCATGGGCAAACACGTCAAGTTGTCACGCCACGCGCCGAAATTCATCGGAGTTGTCGCGTGAGCTCAATATCGCAAACTCGTAATCTCTCCACGTTGTTGCGGCGCGCACCGATGCCACAAAGCGCTGCGGCCTGGTTTACACCCTCACTCACCCACCGCAAGGAGGGCATGTTCTATCAATTATCACCGTAAAAAAAAAGCGCAAACGAACGCAGAACGCGACCCCGGCAAATAAAAAAAAAGGTGCGACACAGAGCACCAAAACGCATGGACAAACAAGTCAAGTTGTCAGGCCACGCGCCGAACTTCACCGGGGTTGCCGCGTGCAATCCATTTCACAACCTCGCAATCTCTCCACGTTGTTGCGGCGCGGACCGATGCCATAAAAGTGCTACGGATTGGTTACACCCTCACCCACCTCAAAGGGGTGTTCTACCGTTCCATGTCGGTAAAAAGGCGATCAGGAAAAAAATGCAAAAAGATGCGGAACGCGACCTCGGAAAATAACAAAAACGTGCGCCACAGAGCACCAAAATGTATGGGCCAACAAGTCCAGTTGTCAGGCCACAAGCCGAACTTCACCGGGATTACCGCGTGCATTCCATTCGCAAACTCCTACTCTCTCCACGTTGTTGCGGCGCGCACCGATGCCACAATGCGCTGCGGCTTGGGTACCCCATCACCCACCACAAAGAGGGCATGTTCTACCGCCCCATCACGGAAAAAAAAAAAGAGAGAGCAGAACGCAACCCTCTACCGCCCCATCACGGAAAAAAAAACAAGAGAGAGATCAGAACGCGACCCCGGAAATTGGAAAAAAGGTACGACACAGAGCACCAAAATGCATGGGCAAACAAGTCAAGTTGCCAGGCCACGCGCCGACCTTCACCGGGGTTGCCGCGTGCGTCCCTTCTCGCAAACTCGTAATCTCTCCACCTGTCTGCGGCGCGCACGGCGTGCGATGGTCTCCCCCGCATGTTCTCACCTTTGCAGTTTGCGGAAGCGCGGTCGAAGCTGGATCCTGTTGTCCTTTTCGTTTGGCACCGCCTCTCTCTTTGTGTAGCTGCACTCTCTAGTGGAGATTACACGCAGTGAGTGCGCGCTCGTGGCCTCTTGCACTACATGCGCGTCTGCTCTCAAAGGGGGCCCGTGGATTGTTGTTTGCTACCCCTCCGTAAGAGTTTAATCAATTGTTTTAGTGAGACATTAGCCTGCCATTCAATCTTTTTGCGGGCACTTACTTGAGTAGCCAATCTGTGCATCTTCCTCAAAGGGTCGTCGTCCTCTATTTCGATCCTTCATCTGAATCTGATTGGCTGGCATGCCCCCAATGATCTCTCTAGGATGTTGTTGTTATAGAATTGAGTTGAGGCCAAAAGTCAGTATTGAAACATCTGCTTCATCCGAGATTGGATTTTGATTAGCGACTGCAGTATAACAAGCAAAAAACTCGGAACCTCTCAGTTGCACCGTCAAGAAAGATTGTCAAATTCACGAAAAATGGACAGTGATACACATGACGTAATATATCACACACCCCCTGGGCCAATTGTTCAAATTGCGATTTCTCCACGACACGGAACGGTGACACTTTTCTCAGCCAAAAAAAAACTAGGGGGGGAAGAGAAATACAAACGGTACGCCTGAAGAGAGCTCTCGGCAAGATATTTCAATGGTGCCACGTTGAAATCATCCACCATCCCCCTTGTTGAGAAGTTCAACGGTTAAAAAAACAAAACGGAATAGCGTCAAGTTTCAACTTAGTTGTTACTATATTAGGGCGTCATTTCCCGTCCAACTTGTGCATCCCCCTTAAAGCTTGCCACGAAGTCCAAACAACTCAGTCGGCGAACTACGCCCCCGCTACAATCCCCTGCTGNCCAACTTGTGCATCCCCCTTAAAGCTTGCCACGAAGTCCAAACAACTCAGTCGGCGAACTACGCCCCCGCTACAATCCCCTGCTGTCTCCTCCGTCTCCATCTTCATCAACCTCGCCCTCTTCTTCATCTTCAGCGGCTCCGGAGGCTCCCGGAGCTCCTCCATCTTGGCCTCCGTCTAGACATCCGTCTTGACCTTGACCGCGATCGCGCCGTCTTCGCCTTTGTCGTCGTCGTCGTCAGAAGGGCGCCTCTTGTCTAGTTACGTTAACCCAGACGTTTGGAAGCAGAAAGAAAAACGCAAGACGTACAAGCCCGGGGAAAAATTGTGCAACGTTGGCAGATGAATCTGGATACGACATACTCATACACAACAGAGCCAACTGCTCCGGTGCAGCAGCATTTGAATCACCCAACCACGTTGAAATTGCTTACCAGATCGTATGGAGCCGATGTCGCTCATTTTGCATGGAATGGATCAGTAGATGATTTCCGAATCTCCAGCATGAAGCAAAATATTGAACGATTGGAAGCTCAGTTGCTGGCATGCGGGCAGTCTCTCGAAACGTGCGAGTCTGAAAAGGCCTCGATGCGTGCTGAGCTATATCGTCTAGAGGATGATATCGCTGCTATTTCTCGGTTGCGCGGAGAATCCAGGGGAAAAGACCGTACTATCGATGGCTTGAATCGAGCCGAGACCGACCTGGAGCGGACCATACGTTTGTTGAGGGTTGCTGTAGACGAAGGCCTTTTGACAACGAACAGCTTGAGAGCCGAGGTTCAACAACTGAACGAAGATAGTCGTATTCTGAGAGGAGCTGCACCTTCGGCAAACAACGAGAGGGACAGTCCCGAGCAGGAAGAAACAAAACGTTCCGAAAGCAACGTCGACGATTGGGATCTTGACACCCGCTTTGTCGGCTCCCCTTGAAACTGTTTGAACACGAGACTAGCGACGCCCGCCCCAAAAACAGACGTTGATACGAGAAATACATTTGATGTGACCCACATGAGGGTACTAGTCTTGTGGTCTACCGAAGTGTTTAAACTACGCTGTAATCTTCAAACGCCGGAGCGAACCCTAGGGATCATCGGATAGAGGGGGGGGGAGGGGATTTCGGAGAATATTGTTCGCGTCACACACACGAAAAATGAAGCGACTCAGACATGCCCAAAAAATAAAGAGATGCGCGAATGGAAGCCGCCTACCCCCCAGGGGGGACAGGTATCTCTCAACTTTTGCCTAATATAAGCTGTCTCGTCATCTCACATGCGTGGCTTCTCCGCCACGCCACACAACCGCCCCAAAAGCAAACGCGCAATTGCGAAAACAAAGACACCGCATACACGAACCTCGTGCTCCGGCTCCTGCTGCTGGCGCACCCATCGGTTCCTACTGCTCCTGCTGCTGCTGTTACTGCTCTGACGATCTGACGCGCCTGTTCAGTCACGTGAGGGAGGGGGGGCGGTTCAGGTTTTTATGGTGTATCGTAGAAAAAAAAATGGAAGACGGGGGTGGTGCTTCTGCCGCTGCTGCTTAGTCCTGCTCTGGAAAGCTTGATGCTGGTACTGTCGCTGAAGGGTGGTACTGCTTCTGCGCCCTCGGGGCGACGCGCCCTGCTGTGACACGAGGCGCGAGCGCAAAACATGGGGCGGGTTCAGGAAAAAACATCATTGCGGTTCGGGTTCGAGGTTGAACTCACGCGACGTTTTTGTTGCCATGGTGTAACAACCGCAATCAAGGAAATGACCTGCAGGGGTACGGCCAAATGCTACCAGACAATAGACAAGAGAAACGTCTTGCTCCCAACTCCTGGGTTATTTTTCTTCGCACCCACAAACGCCAGCTTCTCTGCACTACGTCAAGTTAAAAACGAACGTCGTGAAACGCTCGTCCCGATCGCGGGCAACAACTAGACTACGAAACAGACGCAAGCTGAGTACAAGAAACATATCTGCGCATATTTTTACAAGCACGTGGACAAAGCCGGCAAAAACATTTTTTTGAAGAAAAACAGCATCCCTCAAACGCTGGAGGCAATGGGGGCAGCGAGAGAATCCGCGGACATCGTCACCAAAGAGAAAGCAGTGTGGAAGGCTAGCAAAGCTGTTGTTTCCGTGGAGAAGGTACAAAAGGAGGAGGAGTGTGCTGCTGCCGGGCGCAGACGGGTAGAGAAGAAGGTTGCCGCGGCCGCAGCCAACGAGAAACGAGTCAGATCAACCGGTACGAAACGCAAGTCGCCACCATCTGCTGTGGCTGCAGCTTCGAAAAGGACCAAAGCAGCTAAGGCTACGGCTACGGCGGCCGGGCGCCAGGCAGACGTTCTAAAAAATCAAGCGACCAGAAGCTTGCCGAAAAGACTAGGATGACCATACATCGGAAGGAGTACCAGGAGGAGGAGGGTAACGTAAATGTGGTGCGCGATTGTTAACAGAAAACTATAGAGATTGAACGAAAAGACAATAGGCACTCTCTCCAACATGCCATCAACTCTGAGCAAAGCCAGCGGCTCCGCCGATCCTACCATTGCTACGACCGACATCGACCGACGCTGCGGTGATACGAACCAGACACCGCTGATGTTGGCCTCCGTCATTGGTTCCTTGCGCGTTGTCAGAGACCTTCTGAGGCAGGGTGCCAGCGTCTCGGTAGCGGACAGCGACGGTTATACTGCTCTGCACCACGCGGTGTATCACAAACACCTGGCCGTGACCAAAGACCTGATCGAGGCGGGAGCGAACCTTGAAGCGAGGCCCGGTGGTGTGTATGATACACCACTTCACGTGGCCGCGACGAAAGGGTTTTACCAAGGAATGCTGGTGCTGATGGACAGCAGGATCGACGACGGAGCAACACCGCTGTTCTTCGCGGCAAGCGACAGGCGGCTCGGAGCGGTCAGGGTTCTCCTTCGGGCGAACGCGAATCCGCTCTTGTCAGCGCACGGCAGTCTCCCGTTATATATGGCGGTTTACAACGGACATGTGAAAGTGGTCCGCGAGCTTGTGTATTGGTACGGAATCGATCGCTGTACAAGCGACGGCATTGTACTGGCTCTCACCACGGCCGCTTCTCGCAATTGCATTTCTGTGCGATGCCGGTGTTGTTGATACGGAGGGCGTGGCCCTGTGTGCCGCCATTGAGGGATGTAGCGAGGCGTGCGT
Source organism: Ectocarpus sp. CCAP 1310/34 (assembly GCA_902602495.3). Classification (NCBI taxonomy): domain Eukaryota; class Phaeophyceae; order Ectocarpales; family Ectocarpaceae; genus Ectocarpus; species Ectocarpus sp. CCAP 1310/34. Next base: position 98,677 of record CACKRE030000398.1, on the reverse strand, counting down.
CTACCTTTTGCTGCGGAGACAGGGGGGAAATGCCAACACAGGTACGCGCGCCTACGTCAATATGGACCACGGTACTCTACCGGAAACCTATGACGAATTCGTGTACACATTCAATCTGGGAAGCTTTCATGCTCCCAGATTCGCGCGCTTGCTACTCGAAGCCGGGGTGGACGCGACATCGGGCGTTCGGTTTCCGTGCGACAGCGATGAGGGGGAAGAAGAAGAATTGTTCATCGGCACGCCCCTGGACTTGGCTACATCTTATTTTCGCAGATTCAGTTCAATGCGAGTCCACCGCGAGATGGTGCGGGGGCTGAAGGGTGTCATCCGCCTGCTGCGACAGGAGGAGGCAGTTCACGCGGTGTCCTGGACGTGGCCAATCGACACCGGTCGTTCTGTAGAGCGTGCGTCCCGGAAGAAATCAACATCGATCGCTCGCATGCTCCCGCTTCTGAAGCGGAGGGCGGCGAAGCCTCGGGTGCTCGTGGCAGCTATGTCTAGGTGCGTGGTGTTGTTGAACTATTCGGGCGTGTGTTGCGGACAATATACAATTTTAAAGAAGGCTAAAACGCTTCCCTCCTCTCCCCGCGTCTTGTCGACAGGTACAACGAAAAGCAGGATGGAGCTTTCCTCGGGTACCTCCCGGATAAAAACGAGGGAGTCTAATACCAGGATGGAACCCAGTTGTCACTTGGGCAAGGTCGAAAGAAGAGTTTCGCACGGCGGTGTGCTCCGCTTTTTTCTAGGGTGTTTCGCTGTTTACTGGGCAGTTCTGTACGACATCGATACAGGGGTTTTTGGGGTGTTTCAATTCTTAGGGAAAAGGAAGGGGTTCGATCCCATGGTTGTGTCGGAGGTACTCAATCGGCCTGCTGTCCCGATAGCCGAAACGGATTGGGTGGGGGGGGGCGAAAAAAAGAGCGCCGGTCTAGGGAAGGATCTTGTTGCGATTGTTCACACAAAACGTAGGGAGTTGGAAAACGTGTGTACGTGCCGCACAACAACCAGTACCGCCCTCAGACGCTTTGACATGAATCAAATCATGAACACCATCGTGATCGACCCTTCCGGCGACCTTGTCAATGCTCCAAACGTCCGCCACACTGAGTCTACTAGACAACAGTGCCGGTTCTATCAACATATCGAGCTCTAGAGAGTGCGGGCTTCTAGTGCTAGCAAAGAGCGCAAGCGAAGGCACCGGCAGCCGCCACCGGAACAACTGCAGAAGCCTCGAGCACAACAACAGGAGCCCGATCAACGCGTGGAGGAGATCGAGACCAAGGCACCTATCACGCAGACAGCTCTTGTTCCGCGAACATAAGTCACACATAGATCCAGGGCACGGCGTTGCTACCCCTCAGTGTAAAGCGTCAGTGCGTGGGGATGAAACATCCATTGCGCAGATTTGAGCATTCGTGGGTGTTGGGCTAGGTAGCCAGGCCGGGCAGGCGATCCGTGGGTAGCTCAGACTTGATCTGCTTCTTGCCTTCGGATTTTTGTCGACACTGGCGTACATGGTGCCACGCGGGCAAGCACGAAACCATTTGTCTATCAATTAAACAACGCAGTACATGAGCACATTGTTCTACGTGCACATGGCTTCCTTTGGAGCCATCCGTCGGCGTACGAATCGTCTCCAGAATCGAGAAAACCGCCCACGGTCGAAACCGGGACGGAACGTGGAATGTTCCGTTATTCAGCACTCTTCTAAATGGGGATAAATCGGCGAGGCTCGCTCCGATCTATTCGCACTTCCCTCTCTCCCTCTGACCGATTGAAACACGAACGGAGGACCTGTGCTCCTTGCGCACGCGACACTTGTCGGACACATTATAGCTTTGCGAACGTTGCTCTCTCCCTCTCCCCGATTCAATAAATGCTGGTTTGTGGAACGAGAGCGCGATTGGTGTTCCTCGCGTGCGCAACACACCGTCGGACATATCATGGCTGTTTCGATCGTTGTATAAGACGCTGTTGTGGAACAGAGGGTCGGCGCTTCCTTGCGCGCGCGACCAAGCGTCTAGCACATCATGGCTGCTCGGACTCTGCTCTCTCCCTGTCCCCGATTTGAAAAATTCANTTGCTCTCTCCCTGTCCCCGATTTGATATACGCAAGTCGGTGGAACGAGAGCACGATCGGTGCTCCTAGCGTGCGCAACACACCGTCGGACATATCATGGCTGTTTCGATCGTTGTATAAGAAGCTGTTGTGGAACAGAGGGTCGGCGCTTCCTTGCGCGCGCGACCAAGCGTCTAGCACATCATGGCTGCTCGGACTCTGCTCTCTCCCTGTCCCCGATTTGAAAAATTCATATCGATGCTCCTCGCGTGCGAGATAAACCGTTTGATGAACTTTGGTTTCTGCCTGTTCTTAGGATTGAAAATTGCTGGTTTGTGGAACGAACGGAGTATCGGTGCTCCTTTGTGTCATGGTGTTCGAAAGTTGCTCTCTCCCTCTCTGACATATGAACAGCTGGTTTGAAGAAGACAAGATCGGTGCCTCTTGCGTGCGCGACCAAGCGTCGGACACACCATGGATGCTCAAACTTTGCACTTTGCCCCTCCCCGACTACAAAAAAGCTGGGTTGTGGAACAAGGGAAAGATCGGTGCTTCTTGCGAGCGCCACAAAGCGTCGGACACATCATGGGTATTCGGACTTTGCTCTCGGCCTTTCCTGAATTTGAAAATCGCTGGTGCGTGGTACGACAGAGGGATCGGTGTGTTTCGGGTGTACGACCAAGCGTGGGACACAGCATGGTTATTTGAACTGTGCTCTCTCCCTCTCCCTGACCTACAAAAAGCTGGTTTGAAGAACTAGAGTAGGATCGGTGCTTCTTGCGCGCGCGACAATCCTCCGAAACATCATGGCTGCTCGAACTTTTGCCTTCATGCTCTCCCCAATTGCAAAAATGCTGGTTTCAAGAACAAACTGAGTGGGATGCTACTTGTTCGCGTGGCAAAGCGACGGACACATCAATCATGGCTGTTTGACTGCCCTCTTTCCTTCTCTGACTTATGCACAGCATGGTTGGAAAACGAGCGAGGGGTCGGTGCTTCTTGCGTGCGCGCGATAAATCGTCGGCTCATCACGGCTGTTTGAACTACGCTCTTCCTCTCTGACTTGCAAAAAGAAGGTTTGGCAAACGAGAGAGGACACATCATAGCTTTTCGCTTTGCTCTCTCCGTCTCCCCGATGTTGTACAGCTGCTTGGTGGAACGAGAGCACGATCGGCGATCCTTACCCACGCGATCCAAGCGTGGGACGTAATAGTGTTCGAACTTTGCTCTCTGCCTTTCCCCGATAAAAAAAAAGCTGGTTTGGAAACGAGAGCACGATCGGCGATCCTTACCCGCGCGAGACACGATTTGACACGTCATGGCTATTTGAACTTTGGTTTCTGCCTCTCGCATACTAAAAATTGCTGGTTTGTGGAACGAACGGAACATTGGCGCTCCTTGGGCGCCCGACCAAGCGTCGGACACATCGTGGCCGTTCGAACTTTACTCTCTCTCTTTCGCCCATGCGTGAAAAGCTTGTTTGGAAGAAACGAGAGGGGGATCGGTGCTTCTTGCGTACGCGCCAAATTGTCGCGCTCATCATCACAGGATTCGAATTTTGCTCTCTCTCTCTCCACGGTTTCAAAAATGCTGTTTGAAGAACGACAGGAGGTTCGGTGCGTGCGACCAAGCGTCGGACACATCATGGCTGTTCGAACTTTACTCTCTCTCTCTTTCGTCGATCCATCAAATGTTGCTTTGATGGGAGAGGGCGGGATCGGTGCTTCTAGTCGGACAAAGAATCGCTGTTACAGCCTTAGCTTCTTGCCGAAATGAACATGGAAGAGGTTGTGCAAGTACGATAAACCTACTCAACACTCAAAGCTGTTTGACCCTCCCTCTCCCTTTCATAACGAAAGACTGGTCTGTCGACCAACAGGAGATGCGGCGCTGGCCCAACGATGTGCGGGTGTAACAAATGAACAAGGAGAGACAGACGCAGTTTGCTCTCTCTGGATCCCCTCCAGGTATCAATTGTTGCGATGTGTGGCAAGACGCCTCCCGGATGATTCTCACCTTCTGCACCAGTACTCCAAACCACTATCGCTCCTTCACCCACTCGCGCAAGCTTTCTCCTCTCGTGCCCTCTGTCTCCACCCCGTCTCTTCCCCTTTCCCTCTCTCGGCGCTTTAGTACCGCCCAGTATATGCGTCGGCGCTGTCGGCGTCACCGTGTGTAATTCCGCCGCGATTTGTGTGCTGCCGCCTACATCCTCTCTCTGCTTCCTCCCATCTAGCGGCACGCATCCATGGCGAAGGAAAGGTAAGCGACGGGGTGTGAAGCGATGGCAGCTATGAATAATCCCGCTCTGTGTGGTACACTGGTGCGTGCGTGCGCGTGTGTATGTGTTTGACCCAATCGCTTACAAGGATAAACACAGCGGAGATGAGAGGCAGACAAAGCAAAAGTGGAGTGCGGATCAAGCTCGTGTGCCTCTTGTCCCGCTCCATTTTGCTGCTGCTACTGCTCACCGGAGGTCTTAGATTCAGGATGAAGTAGGTAAAACGCAGACAGGTGCGTCGTAGGTGTGCCGTTGCCCTGCAGATACCCATCTCGACTCTCCGTGCAAAGTGCAAGGGCAAAGGCAACCCAACCTATTCTCAAGAACCCTTCACGTGAAACGGACCTCTCCGTACAGCATTCCCGTATAGGTAGGCATCCGAAACACATATTATCGAACTGCTGTAGCTCTGTCTTTTTATCGTGTTGTGCGCGTATTATTCATGGAGGATTTAGGAGTCGTGAGCAACAAGGGCCAGATTTCAGAGTAACCTTAGTCAAGGCTGAATGCACAGTCGTCGGCTACATGTGGTTGGGTCATGTTGTAGCCACGGCTTGCCCATTCCACTTGTATCCCACTGAGATTAAACTCTCTCTCTCTCTCTCTCTCTCTCTCTCTCTCTCTCTCTCTCTCTCTATGATAACTCTCCCTTTCTCGCAGCCTTTTCGCGCTCTCCTTCGCAAGAAGTACGCCAGCGCGACCTGTCCCTTTTTCGGCGCGGCTAGATCGCGCGTTTGGGTCCGCTGCTGATTGGCAGAGATTCTTGTTCTTCTCAGGCGGGGGATAGATCTTGTCTGATGAAAGCAGAGCAGGTGAAGTTCCCCCTGTTCCGGTGTCGTATTATATTCCAGTGCGGCACTTGTGGCACGATATGCACCTTTATTTCGTTGCCGCTGTACCCAATGCGTCGCACTATGTTGCTTCAATGGTATCGTTGCTCTACATACATCCCATGACTCCTCTCTGTCCAACCGTGTTTTCGTGCACACTCCAAACTGATGCTGATTCTTTGAACCCTGCACCACCCGATGAGACAATCGAACTACAAAAGCTTTTACTTTTGCAGCTCTCGTGTGTTGAACGGAGACGAATCCTGTTTGTCCACGGAGCGGTGATCCATGGTGGTGTGCGCGTGTTAGAGTAGTAGAATGACCCTGAAGCAAGGTGCCTCTTACAGCTGCGTGTGAGACGGTAGGGCCAAGAGATACGTAAATGGTCGCGTGTTGCCTCCGCTCGCTTGTTTCAATGTCACCCCGTGGTTATTTCTCTCATTTGAGGCACTTTTTCCCGCCCCTTTTCCCGCTCCCTCTCTCTGTCTCTGTCTGTCTCTCTCTTTCTCTCTCTCTCGATATTTGTCTCGCACACGCACACACACCGACATCACAGTGCTTTGGAAACCGCCACGTGCGACTACCGGTGCCTTTTTTGACGCAGCTGGATTGCGCTTGGAACTGTGGTGATGAACCCGCTGCTGATTGGCGGGTATCTCGTTCTTTTGGCGCGGGGAACAAGAAGGTCTTGTGTTGGTGGGAAACACAGCAGGTGAGGTGATGTGGTTTCACATTTTCCCGCAGCACGTTTGTGGCACGGTCCACCCCTTTATCCTGCTCGTTGGGAATATATGGGGCCTTATCTCTCCGTGTAAAGCACATGCGTCCCGAGTATTTTACCATTTCCTCACCAGCATCCATTCCGAGTGGTAACTTGCTGCATCTGCTGACGCTCCTGTGCGACTAGCTACCCTGACCCAGAGAGTAGCGAGGAAAAAGAGAGAACAACCACGCGTAGAGAGAGAAAGGACGAGCATAGGAGAAGAAGCAGCAGAGAGTGCGTGCTCTCCGCGTACTCTTTGCCTCTTGGTTTTACTTACGCATGCTGGTTCTGGTCTCATTTTTCCTGCGCAATTGCTCTGTCGCTCAATCGTTTCCGTCTTCTTCTTTGGGTAGGTGACTCAGCAGACACGCGCCGCGGAGAGCGCCTGTAGCCTCTGGTCTGTTCTTGCTGTGGATTGGAGGAGACCAGTACCTGCCCTTACTGTCAGTGGACCTTGTGCGTCGTTGAAGAGCACAGAAATACAAGATCCAGCGCCACGGTTCTCAATCGTGCACTTGCTTGGGTTTGACGATCTGTTTTTTACGCTGCTGCCAGCTTCCGATGAGAGTGAGACAGGTGTACCTTTGGTAAGTTTGTAAGTGAGGCTGATTTTCCAATCTTTTCTTGCCCTTTTCCCGCTCTCTCCGCAGGTTTTGGAGAAGTACGCCACACGCGACACCTGCATTCCCCACCTATCCCCTTTTGTATTTTGCGGGCGGGTTCGTGCGCTTGGATCCTCCGGGGATTCATCTGGTGCTGACCGGCGGTGGTCCTTTTTTTCGCCCGGAGCATCTCGTGTGGTAAAAGCGTAGCAGGTGAGATTCGGGTTCCGTGGTTTCATTGTTGATCGTGGCTCGCCTGTGGCACGAAACCATTGGACTACCTTGACCTCGGAAAGCTCTCAACCGCTTTTCTCAGCCGCTTTGCTGTGTCGGGAACCTAATTAGCTTGGGAAATAGCTGTTTCTGCCCCCATTGTTATTTCCGCGGTACCAGTTTGTGTTGTCGACGTTTTCACGCGTTTTTTCAAGAACCAGCAATACTGATGCTGGATGGGGAAACCTGTGCGCGCAAACCAGTGTGAAAATGCCTTTGAACGTCTTGGTTTGGTTGCAAATACTTTGTTCCTACTCCACCGTGGCTTCTGTCGATTGCAAATGTGTGTAAAGAAGTTGTCGTGAAAGCAGTCGTATTCCGCAAAGTTGTTTTCTGTGAGTCTCTCCGTTTGCCATTATGACACGACCATTCCATGTGGTTGTTCTACCCGCCGAACCTTTTCTTGGGCCGACAAAATCTATCCAATAATGAGGACAGACGAGAGCGAACAACCACGTGCAGGAAATCATTTGTGGAGTGGTATGGGTATCACAGAAAGTGTGCTCTTCGCGTCCGTTTTGCGTACTCCTCCCCGCTGTGGATCTTGCCTTTGCAGTCTGTTTTTGGGCTTCTATTTTCTGTGCCATCGATTTTTATTGTCACGCTTGTTAACGTATGCTCCTGTCCTCGTTGACGAACCTCTGCCTCTCGTTTCTCTCGTTGTCTTTTCTTAGGTGTCCCAGCAGGCACGCACCACGGAAAGCACCCGTGCCCTCTCGCCTGTTTGTTGCTGCTGGTCGGACAGATGGATCTGGCGAAAACGGTGAGAGCCCTTCTTGTTTTGAGCTTCGTGTGTCGTTGGAGTGCAGAGGACTAAGAAGACCAACGACGCCCACGGTACCATGGTTCTTCATCACGCCTGTGGCGGGGTTTTACGAACTGTTCGTGCGCTGTTTTCGGCGCTGCTGTTTATATTCGCCAAGCTTTGGGAGAGACAGACAGATGACATTCTTGTTCGCTTACCTCCTTACTCTCTCTCTCGCTTACACGCCACGCGCGACTACCTATTGTACAGCAATCACATGTCCCTTTTTCTACGCAGGTGGTTCACGCGCTTGGATTACGGGATTCGCCCGCTGCCGATCGGCGGAGGGGGAACGAGGAGCCAGTGTCAGTGGGAAGCATAGCGAGTGAGAGTCGGCAGGCGCAAGCTGCGGCACGGGCACGCGCCTATCATACCACAGGACAGTTGTTGACCTCGGAAAACTTTCTGCTCCCTTGTTGAGCTGGGGCACCTTAGTGCCTCCTCAACATTTCGTTAGGAAAACACCACGCCTCCGTCTGGTTGTAGCTAGCTCAAAGCGCGCAGGCAGGTGTCTGAACTATATTGACCTGTGGTTCATTGTACGTGTTGTTTTGCAAAGTCATTGTCGCGAGGTCGTCCTTGGTTTCAAAACCACATGCGTTCGGGGCGATTGGCCCTTATCTCACACATCAATGATATCCGAGTGTTGAATTGTCGTAGCTCCCGCTTTCACAATGCTTTCCCGATTTGCAAATTTTTCCTTCGCCGCACGCAGGCACCGAGTACACCGACGCGAGACGGCAGAAGACGAACAGAGGCGCGGATTTCCTGCTGAGTGGTGACAACTGCTTCACGGTGTGTCGACAGAGAGAGAGAGGTAAAATGCAGGAGAAATATTTCAATCAACGAGAGAGAGTAGAGTCGGAGTAGAGGAAGCGTACTGCGTTCCTCGATCCTATCGCCGTCGCCTGGTTTCGGGTTTGGCTTGCGTGTTGCACTGGCTTGCGTGCACTGTCCTGCCATTCAAAGTTTGAAACAAAATCCGCTCACTTTTTGCCACCTCGAGAATCTCTCGTACGCATGGTTCACCGAGATATGCTCAAAATCATTTGAAGAGTGTAGATAATCTCGTTTCGCCCGAACACCAGTCGCGCGGGCGCCCCTTTACCCTGATATCCCACGTCGCCGCGCCCCTTTCGATATTTCTCCAGTGCTTGCGCCCTGTCGCCCCATATTCTCCCCACGCCCTTGAACTTGCGGTCTCCCATCACAGGCCAGTGAAATAAAGCATCCTTTGCGCTCTTCACCCGTGCTCTTTGTCTGCACTGCTGAGTCGCGTGCTTGGATTTGCTTGAAAAGGGCCTTTGTGGGTGTCGAAAGTAGGTGAGGTTCCAGTTGCGTACGGTTTAGATTTCATGCGCAGCGCATGTAGCACTTTACGGTGCGGAAAGCTTCGGCTTGGTGCACGTGGATGTTGCAGTGTGTGCGTGCATCAGATCAAACGATATACGTGTCTTGTATTACTCCATACAGCACAAATCCCGCCGGCGCTCTCTCACCTCGAGACACTCTCGAATGTAAGTGCAATGCCCATACCCCATGCGAGAGTGGTGCAGATAGTCTCGTCCCCCCGGTATCCCGTCTCATCCCATACGAACCCCCTCACGCAGCCTAACCGCGCACATCGTCCCTTGTTTTGTTTTTCTGCGTAGTCTCCTATATTGTGCGCCTCGTAATTTCCCGCTCTCTCTCTCTCTCGTACACTTACCCTCCCTCCACCCGCACTCTTGACCCGTACCCCTCTTCGGCGCGGCTCTTCGATCGATGTAGACGCGAATGCGTGTGTGTGAGATGGGCGGGCGTTGCAGCTAGGGAACATTTGGACGGAGAGCCACCGGGATGCCAAGGATGGATGTGAGAGGTGGCGGCGATTGCCCCCTCGACGTGGGCCATAGAACCTTCAGGTGAGAAATAGATTAAATTCAGAAAAACAGAGCCAAGGGTTTTAGGTTTGTCATGAACACGGGGAATGGGGTCTATCGTCCCCGACACACACACGCACAGCGGAGCTTTGAGAGCACGTGCGTGCTTGCTTTCGTTTTTCGTGAGTGTGAGAAGACCTTTGCCACTTCTCTGCCGCTGATCCATCCTCCTGCGTGTGCTCCTACAGGTGTGGTACCTCATGTTACGCCACACACATGCTGTCTCGTCCAAACACAAGCGTTTTTGCAATCAGTCGGTTAGGTGTATTGTCCCTAGATTGGAACTTGTACCCCTCTCTCAGCTTCATCTATCGTGACTGGCGTTGTGTGTGGAATCCGTGTGTGGAAAACATATCAGCAGATTGGTCTGGCTTGATTCATCGACCTCACAGTTCTAGCTCACATAGAAGCACGTGTGACGCATTCTCGTGCACTGTCATTGCCAAAATATACTGCTTGCTTTGGCGGCAAAGCGGGAAATGTTTCATTGTATATTCGTGTGTTCTGCGCGCTCGTTTTTCTCTTGGTATGATCAAAGAGTGGGTTTGGGAAACAACAATGATTCCGCCTCTCTGTTGGTGTGGCAATGAAACCTTGTCTACATGCAACAGCAGACATCCAACAGCGAATAGCCACACACGTCCTGTACAAATCAAACTCATCCTCATACAAGGACGGGAAACACTCTCGGTGGCGGTGAGGTCTTCCACCCAGCCAACTCCAAGCAGGAACGGGTCGGTCACAGACACCGAACTTGAAGACCCGGCTGTCGTCGTCCACGACATCCGATAGTGACACAGACACAGAGTTGAAGGAACCGGCGCTCGCCTTCCACGCTGCCGATGCGGAGGTGGCACCGATTGTCCGCAACACGTCTCACTGCCAGCAAGTGGAAGCACGTCATTGTTTCATGTGTGGGTGCTGCGCACACGCTTTTGTTCTCTATCGGAACGTGTGTTTCCACACAGCACGCGTTGCTCTTCAAAACACACTTTCCTAACAACACGCACATTGGAAATTGAAAACCCAAGAGGAAAACTCCGAGATGTCGGACGACGGGGGCAATCACGGCCCGGTCACAGACACCAAACTTAAAGAGTCGGCTCCCGTCGTCCAATTAATCTCCAACAGTGACACAGACCTTAAAATCGGGGATACCGGCGGACGCCTCTCACGCGGCCGGTGCGGAGGTGGCACAGATTGTCAGCGTGTGTCTCCAACACGTCTCACTGCCTGCAAGCGGGAGCACATCCTTGTTTTATGCGCGGGTGCTGCGCGTACGTTTTTTTCCTACATCAGAACGTGTGCTTCCACACCCACGCCTTGCTCTTCACAGCAGGCTTTCTTAACAACACATGCATGAGGAAACACTGTCGCTGCCGGTAAGGTGAAATTCCAAGCCAATTCCGGTGCCCAGATCAAATGACGAAAGCACTAACGGGTCGATCACAGACACCGAACTTGAAGAGCCGGCTCCCGTCGTCCACGACATCTCCGACAGCGACACAGACACAGCATTGGAGGAACCGGCGCCCGCCTTCCACGCAGCCGATGCAGAGGTGGCACAGACTGACCGGCTGTGACATACGTTTACCAAGCTGAAGCAGGTTCTTGTTTAATGCGTGGGTGCTGCGCGCACTTATATCGGAACGTGTGCTTCCACCCAGCACGCCTTGCTCGTCACAGCAGACTTTCCTAACAACGCAGACATTGCAAACCAAAACCCAGGATGGGAAACTTCGAGATGTCGGACGACGGGGGCAATCACGGCCCGGTCACAGACACCAAACTTAAAGAGTCAGCTCCCGTCGTCCAATTCATCTCCAACAGTGACACAGACCTTACAATCGGGGAAACCGGCGGCCGCCTCTCACGCGGCCGGTGCGGAGGTGGCACAGACTGGCCGCCTGTGTATTCAATACGTGTCACGGCCAGCAAGCGGAAGCACGTCCTTGTTTCATGCGTGGGTGCTGGGCGCACGCTTTTATTCTACATCTCGGAACGTTTGTTTCCACACAACAGACTTCCTAAAAGCCCAGGATGGAAAACTACGAAGTATCGGATGGCGGAAGCACTGTCGGCCCGGTCACCGAAACCGAACTTGAAGAGCCGGCTCCCGTCGTCCGCGACATCTCCGATAGTGACACAGACACAGAATTGGAGGAACCGGCGCCCGCCTTCCACGCAGCCGGTGCGGGGGTGGCACAGATTGTCCGCCTGTGTATTCAGTACGTCTCACTGCCAGCAAGTGGAAGCACGTCCTTGTTTCGTGCGCGGGTGCTGCGCGCACGCTTTTATTCTCTATTGGAACGTGTATTTCCGCACAGCATGCGTTGCTCTTCCACAACAGACTCTCGTAATCACACACACGACATTACAAATGATAAAAACCAGGATGGGAAACTCCGAAATATCGGATGACGGAAGCAATCACGGCCCGGTCACAGACACCGAACTTGAAGAGCCGGCTGCCGTTGTCCACGACATCTCCGATAGTGGCAAAGACACAAAATTGGAGGAACCGGCGCCCGCCTCCCACGCAGTCGATGCGAAGGTGGCACAGATTGTCCGCGCCGCCGCCGCATACTCTCAGCCGGGCCAAGCGCGTGAGGAAGCTGAGCGACAGTTCATGCAAGCTTGCCGCGCGTCGCCTGAAGGACCACAACGAAGCTCCCTGATTGCTGTTGCGCAGCTGTTGCCTGAGAACGAGGCGGCCATATGGCGTGGCCAGCGGTGTGCTGTTGACGTTAAAGTGACTTAGAATGCTTGTTTGGATGTATTCATCGCGTGTTGCGCGAGGAGGGTAGAGGGTATGACCGGTGAGGTGTTGGATAAATTGAAACATTTGAACGGCAATGGTTACATTTTTGTTTCCGTCATGCCGATGGCGGGAAAACAGTGCCTGTTGTGCCGCGGCCAGCTGCTCGAGGGCTATGCAGAAGACAAAACACCTCTTGCGAGTCACTGGTGTGTACATGATGATGGCTCTGCCCCGTGCCTTGCTACAAGAAAGTATGGTGGTTTGAGCACGCGACTTAAATTGGCGAACATGGTGCCAAGCAATACATACTCAACCACAAATTCCCTCGTCGCGCCGATAAGTCTTGGCAATGTCTGCCATCGGCGGAATGTAGCAATCGGTGAATGACTCGTACATCAAGCGGGCTTCGCAGGAGGCGCTGTGTAGACGAGCTTGCGCTTCTTGCCGCTCCAGCTTCTCAGCCGGCTCAACCTCTCGTTTACGCTGACAGCGATATTGTTCAGCACTTTGTTCCTCCTTCTCTCGTACAACTTCCTCTGCTCGGGAACGGGGCAGTCCTTGTAGTCAAGGATGCTCTCTGCGTACTTCTCGAAATGATCGATGTAGCAAGGCGGGATTTTCCCGGTGAACTTGTTTACAGCTTCCTGGGTCTTCTGCACAAGGATTTGCAGGATCTCGTCGTATGCCTCTTCCTTTGGGGCGGTTGTCCATCCATTGCGGCTACAACACAACCTGGCCTTCTTGCACCCTTTGCGTGCCCGGAAGTTTACGTTTTGCTCTAACGAGTACAGCTTTAACCCAAATTTGTAGAAGACATCGAGTCCAGGAAGGGGTTTCAGCAAATCCGCGACGAAA
>CACKRE030000398.1:60870-82221 GCA_902602495.3 Ectocarpus sp. CCAP 1310/34 | reverse complement strand
TCTCTCTCTCGTACACTTTACCCTCCCTCTACCCGCACTGCAGACCCGTGCCCCTCTTCGGCGCGGCTCTTGGATCTACGTGGACGCGAAGGCGTGTGTGTGAGATGGGCGGGCCTTGCAGCTTGGGAATATATGGACGGAGAGCCACCGGCATGCCAAGGATTGGATGCGAGAGGTGGCGGTATTTGCCCGCCTACGTGGGCCACAGGACCTTAAGGTGAGACTTTTTTTAAATGAAACAGTAACACATCAAGGGCCTTTAGGTTCGTCATGAATGGGGACAGAGGTCTATCATCCCCGACACACACACGCACAGCGGAGCTTTGACGAGCACGTGTGTAAGTTCCGCCTGTATGCAACAGCAGACACCCAACAGCGAAGACCCACACACTACGTGTCGGACGATCTTAACACACGACTTCCTGTACAAATCAAACTCATCCTCATACATTCAGGATGGGAAACAACACAGACATCGAACTTCAAGAGCCGGCTCCCGTCGTCCACAACATCTCCGATAGCGAAACAGACACAGAAATGGAGGAACCGGCGCCCGCCTTCCACGCAGCCGATGCGGAAGTAGCACAGACTGACCGCCGCCGCCGCAACAGCAACGGCGGTCCCGTGGGCCCCCTCATTCGTGCACGGGCCAAGCGCACCAAGAGGCTGAGCGACCACCTCGCCCCGGCCGTGTCGTGCAAGCTCGCGAGGGTCCTTGATTTCATGGAATGGGAATATGCTTTCGTGTTCGGTTGTTGCAGTCTCTCTCGGGTATTTCTTGCTCGAAATGCAGATTTTAATGCCTCGCCCGTGATTGCAAGAGTGTTTTCTTTAAAAGGGAGAAGCGATTTGGCTTGACCAGCGGTGTGCGGTACGCGAGTTTCCTGTTGACGTTAAACTAGCCCCACCATTTCCACGCACTGGTCTCGCTCCCGATTCCTTAGAATATATGGATATTTTTTGAATGACGACATTATCCATCCAGTAGCTCCGTGACTTTAAGGCTAGACAAACGCTCCTTGTTTCGCACGAACACATACACTTGGTCGTCGTGATGCCATATTCCTACGTACGGTAAGCGTTCGTACCATTCGTGCACAAGTTGGAATATGGTGTTGGAATCGACGAGCACCGGCTCGATGTGGAGCTCAAGGTTAGGGTGACTCAGAGCCATTTAATGCTAACAACACATATTAGTTTGGCTGATCCTGGCGCGCGCATCAATGACACTTTTTATAACGTTCCAAACAAGAAAATGCCCCGTCGCGGAACCAACCCATTTTTTTGAAGATCAAACAAGTAAAAAAGCTGGTGCCTTAAAACCAGGCCGTCAGATTTCAAATTCTGGCCGGCGCAAGCTATATTAAATTTTCCAAAATCTTCGAAACAGGTCTCTTGGTACTTACTAAAACCATTGTCTGGTGATGTGCCCAAATACGCTAACCACAACCTTGAGATGTAGCGATGGTTGAAAAACTAATCTCTACGATGTGCCGCATGGATAGGCAAAAGTCGCCGCTCGTGCTGTTGCTCATCGGCTCGGCCATGTTGCCGGCAGTCGGTTCGGGCATCTTCTCGCGCTGTCGGACATCGGCTGGGCCGTGTTGTCGGCCATCGGTTCCGGCAAGTTCTCGTTCTGTCGCGCGTCTTCGCGGCTCGGCCGTGTTGTTGCCGGCCATCAGTTCTGTCGCGCGTCTTCTCGGCTCGGCCGCGTTGTTGCCGGCCATCGGTTCGAGCAAGTTCTCGTTCTGTTGTTGCCGGTCATCAGGTCCGGCACGTCCTCTATCCGTCGCGCATCTTCGCGGCTCGGTCGTGTCGTTGCCGGCCATCGGTTCCGGCAGGGTCTCGTTCTGTCGCGCGTCTTCTCGCGCATCGGCCGTGTTGTTGGCCATCGGCTCGGCCGGTTTGTCCCACATTCATTTGCAAGATGGATCAAGGAGATAGCTATGTCTCATGACCAGGCCGTCTGATTTCGAACTCTGGCTCTCACAAACTACATTCCACTTTCCAACATCTGTGAAACTGGTCTCTTGACACTAAAACCAGTCTGCTGATGATGTGACCAGACACCCTACCCTCTACCATGAGATATACCCGTAGACATACATTGTAGCGTACCGCATGGGTAGGGAAAAGCCGCCGCTGGTGCTGTCGCTGATCGGCTCGGCCGTGGTGTCGGCCATCGGTTCCGGCAAGTTGTCGTTCTGTGGCGCGTGTTCGCGGCTCGGCCGTGTTGTTGCCGGCCATCGGTTCGAGCAAGTTCTCGGTCTGTTGTTGCCGGTCGTCAATCCAAGCAAGGTATCTTTCTGTGGCGCTTCTTCGCGGCTCGGCCGTGTCGTTGCCGGCCATCGGTTCCGGCTCAGTCTCGTTCTGTCGCGCGTCTTCTCGCGGCTCGGCCGTGTTGTCGGCCATCGGCACGGCCGGTTTGTCCCGCGTTCGTTTGCAAGATAGATCAAGTTGATAGCTGACGTCTCATGACCAGGCCGTCTTATTTCGGATTTTGGCTTCCACAAACAACATTCCACTTTCCAACATCTGTGAAACTGGTCTCTTGATACTAAAACCAGTCTTCTGATGATGTGACCAGACACCCCACCCTCTACCTTGAGATATACCCGTAAACATACATTGCAGCGTACCGCATGGGTAAGGGAAAGCCGCCGCTCGTGCTGTCGCTGATTGGCTCGGCCGTGGTGACGGCCATCGGTTCCGGCAAGTTCTTGTTCTGTGGCGCGTGTTCGCGGCTCGGCCGTGTTGTTGCCGGCCATCCGTTCGAGCAAGGTCTCGTTCTGTTGTTGCCGGCCATCAGTTCGAGCAAGATCTCGTGCCGTGGCGCGCAGTCGCGGCTCGGCCGTGTTGTTGCCGGCCATCAGTTCGAGCAGGTTGTCGTTCTGCAGCGCGTGCTCGCGGCTCGGCCGTGTTGTTGCCGTTCAGTCCCGGCAAGTTCTTGTTCTTTGGCGCGTGTTCGCGGCTCGGCCGTTGTTGCCGGCCATCGGTTCCGGCAAGGTCTCGTTCTGTTGTTGCCGGCCATCAGTTTGAGCGAGGTATCGTTCTGTGGCGCGTAATCGCGGCTCGGCCGTGTTGTTGCCGTTCGGTCCCGGCAAGTTGTCGTTCTGTGGCGCGTGTTCGCGACTCGGCCGTGGTGTCGACCATCGGTTCCGGCAAGTCCTCGTTCTGTCGCGTGTGTTCGCGGCTCGGCCGTGGTGTCGGCCATCGGTTCCGGCAAGTTGTCGTTCTGTCGCGTGTGTTCGCGTCTCGGCCGTTGTTGCCGGCCATCGTTTCGCGCAAGGTCTCGTTCTGTTGTTGCCGGCCATCAGTTCGAGCAAGGTCTCGTTCTGTGGCGCGCAGTCGCGGCTCGGCCGTGTTGTTGCCGGCCATCAGTTCGAGCAGGTTGTCGTTCTGCAGCGCGTGCTCGCGGCTCGGCCGTGTTGTTGCCGGCCATCGGTTCGAGCAAGGTCTTGTTCTGTTGTTGCCGGCCATCAGTTCGAGCAAGGTCTCGTTCTGTGGCGCGTAATCGCGGCTCGGCCGTGTTGTTGCCGTTCGGTCCCGGCAAGTTGTCGTTCTGTGGCGCGTGCTCGCGGCTCGGCCGTGATGCTGCCGTTCGGTCCCGGCAAGTTATCGTTCTGTCGCGCGTGTTCGCGGCTCGACCGTGTTGTCGGCCATCGGTTCCGACAAGTTCTCGTTTTGTCGCGCGTCTTCGCGGGTCGGCCGTGTTGTTGCCCGCCATCGGTTCAAGCATGTTCTCGTTCTGTCGCGCGTCTTGGCGGCTCGGCCGTGTTGTTGCCGGCCATCGGTTCGAGCAAGTTTCCGTGCGTTTTCGCGGCTCGGCCGTGTTGTTGTGATCGGCCATCCGTTTCGGCAACGTTTCGTTCTGTCGCGGGTTTTCGCGCATCGGCCGTGTTGTCGGCCATCGGCTGGGCCGTTTTCTCCCACATTTATTTGAAAGATTGAGCAAGTTGATAGCTGGCGTCTCAAAACCAGGCCGTCAGATTTCGGACTCTGGCCTTCACAAACTATGTTTAATTTTCCACAACCTGTGAAACTGATCTCTTGATACGACAACCAGTCTTCTAATGATGTGACCAGACGCCCTAACCACTACCCTGAGGTGTACCCGTAGACATACATTGTAGCGTACCGCATGTATAGCCAAACGCCGCCGCGTGTGCTGTCGCTGATCGGCTCGGCCGTGTTGTAGACCATCGATTCCGGCAAGTTCTCGTTCTGACGCGCATGTTCGCGGCTCGGCCGTGTTGTCGGCCATCGATTCCGACAAGTTCTCGTTTTGTCGCGCGTCTTCGTGGCTCGGCCGTGTTGTTGCCGGCCATCGATTCAAGCATGTTTTTGTTCTGTCGCGCGTCTTGGCGGCTCGGCCGTGTTGTTGCCGGCCATCGCTTCCGGCAAGTTCTCGTTTTGTCGCACATCTGCTCGGCCGTGTTGTCGCACATCGACCCAGTCCACTTGACAGTATTCTCTTATCCATGCGGTACAGTACAGCGTACTTCTACAAGTACATCTCAAGGTAGGGCTTTGCGTGTTTGGTCATCTCATTAGACCAGGTTCACAGATTTTGGAAAATTCATTTTAGTTTGCGCAGGCCAGAATTTGAGATCTAGTGGCATGGTTTGATATGCCAGCTCTCTGCTGACCGTGTCACTTGCCTGTCCATGCGGTACATTGCAGAGTATGTCTTAAATTTTTATCAAGATAAGAGGCTAGGGTGTTTAGTCATGTCACCAGAAGACTGGTTTTAGTACCAAGAAACCTGTTTCACAGATTTTGGAAAACTCAATACAGTATAGTTTGCGAAAGCCAGATTTTGAAATCTGATGGTCAGGTGTTGAGATGCCAGCTCTACTTGATCTCTCTTTCAAAAGAATGTGAAACAACATGGCCGAGCCGATGACCGACATCCTATCTACCCGCCTTCACCTGGTTCAATTTATGAGTACCGGTCACCATCCCGACTTGCCGACCGATCACGATCCCGTGGTTCTCCTCAGTATTTCCTGCGCTTTGATGTTTTCTTTCAGGTTTCCCCCTTTTGTTCTCCTTCTCGTACCCGAGGAACGCGCCGTCTTTCTTGCTGTTGTACCTGTCGGTGAGACGCGAAGGGATGGAGAGAAATGGTGTTTCATGTAGTTTTTTTTTTAATACAACGTGCACTTTCGCTCTTCTCCAATTCTACTGCACGCAGCTGGACAAAGCCGCCAAAAGCACCGTCGGCCGACTGGCCGTCCTCTTCATACGTGGCAGCCTGCGAACGATCGATGTAGCACGGTGGGTGTCGCCTTGCCAACACTACGCGCATACGCCCACCGGGCAACTGAGGGAGCCAACGGGCGTGCCATCTCGAACGTGCTGGAGGGATGGAGTGCAGGGTCGGTTGATGGGGATGGTCCTTTTGCTGTGGCTGTGACTCAGGCCTTCATGGAATCTGAAAACCAATATGAGAGGTGTGTGCGTGCGTGATCGTATCATTTTGTCTGCGTCGGCAGCGGTGGTAGCATCAGGAAATAAGGGTGACAAGTTGTCATGCACGAACGGTACAAGTGCTCCACGCGTGCTTTACGTTCGTGAAGCTTTTGAGATCCTCCTGTCGGATAGAAATATGACTGAAAAAAAATGTGTGAGGAACAGCTGTGTATCAACAGCTGCACAACCCCCATTAATGCCTTGTGCACGGTCGAACCAGCAGTAGTGACTCCTCCCTGCCACCCATCCAACTATTGCTGTAAACAATAACTTTTTGACACTCGCCCCAAATGGCGGGGCTTTTCTTCACAGACAGGTTCCGTAAAATGTAGTTAAGCGTTCATCTTATCCACAAATCGCTGAAACAGCCGCTCATCGCTCTGACTGAAAAAAGTATTCTCCCAACGGAACCAATTCTCTCCCTCTACAAGCTGAGAAGAATCCCTCTTCTGCAAAAGAGCACGGAACAGCAGTCTACCATCACCACTGTACTTTGCGAGAGAGGCTCGAATCTCTCCCGCAAACTCAAGCCTCCTAGCGCTGAGTTTCTTCCCGTACGGCCGAGCACCCTTCTCTGTCATTTCTCCCGTGCAGGCGGAGTTTACTACCGCCCCCAACACTTCGTTTCCCACGGTGTGCGCGGCGGTATTCGCGGATGCCGCCATATAGCTGTTCCTCAGAGTGGTACTCGAAACTTGGAGAAAGCTACTGAAGTCCTCCAAATTCGAGCCACTGATTTGTCCAGAGTTGAGGGCATGCGTGGACCAAAAGGTTCGACAGACATGGGGTCCAAAATTGGAGATGCCCAACCAATGCATGCCAATTCTCTTGAAGCGCGACGATATGTCCTTCTGCGTCCAGCTCTGACCCTTGGTGTTGACAAACAGCCTCCTGGCTTCATTGTCCAAGCATAGTGTGCCGCAAAACCTGTGTCCCACGATAGCTATGAACCGTGTGATCATGGACTGATCGGGCGACAGCATAAAGTGTGACACAGGCGGTGCAGATGAGGTCCCTCCCGAAGATGCTGTTTTGAACCTTCTGTTCTTGAACGAAAACTTGTAGTGCGTCGCGTCTGGCACGAGCACAAACTCGTCGACGGTTGCTTCTCGCAGCACCTGCGAGCGCTGGAACGAGAAGCTCAGGAGAAGAAGCGTACAGAGATTAGCCACGTCGGTATACGTAACACCCGCAGTAAGCACGTGCTTGTACAGCTGTTCTCCCTCTTCCTGTGAAATGCGGAGGAACGCGGCAGGGTACTCGAGGCTTGCACCCAGCGCTTCCCCAATCATTTTCTTCAGGGGTTTCCAAACCTGCCCCGAGATAGTCTGAAGCATGGCGTGCATGAGCTCAATTGATTTCGGGTCTGTGGGGTCGAGCATCTTCCCTCCCTCAATCTTTTTGTTCATGCCGGCGGGGTCCATGTTGGCAGCAACTATCCGCTCCACCTTGTCCTTCTTTCGGGCCTTCCACAGCTCGCAATCGAAGTGTGCCAAAATTTCATTTAGCTTGTTGCTGACACTGTCGTCAAACAGAGACGACCCTCCTTCAAGCCTGCTGCACTCCGCTTGGACCTTGAGGCACGCCCTCTCTCCGTAGGCAGAAAAGATGCTGCCTAGCACCCCGCCGTCGATTTTACCAATGGCTTCGACCGATTTGTCCCTGATGACATCAATAACGCCGACCACAGTCCCGGATTCGACCCCGTGCTTCGCATGTTGGTTGTAGGATCGCACCAACGCCGCGATGCTGTTCATGTCATTTGGGGCCGTCATGGTCGCTCGAAACACGGCATAGACATCGGCAATGTGCACACCCTTTATGTACTTGTGTTCGCACGCTTTCTCGAGCATCGTGTAGTTGATGTTCCGATGATGCGTGTCGATGGCGGCGAACACGTCTTTCCAGTTGGTTTGAAAGCTTTGGATGGGCCCGTCGAAAAATTGCGGCGGGCAATTGAATCTCTGCTCCATCGCTCGCCTTTCCGTGACGGAGAGTGGAAGGATGATGGACTCGAGGCAGCAGGGCCGGGCCAAAATCGCCGTTGCAAACCAGAGTAGGGACAGCGCCATGGAGCACGAGGCGTACACAGACGAACTGCCGACTTGTCCCCGATTCGAATAAATCATGGAGAACTCGCGCTTGGTGAAAAACCTGAAGCGCTCGTCCTCTTCCTCCACGTCCATCTTCATGTAGGCCAGTATGTTTGCCGAGGTGTCCACCCTGTACGGAAGTCCCATAAAGACCGAGCGCGTGAAGCCATTTCTCTTGAGCCTGTCTACGGCGTTGCGACGTTGTTCGAGTTTGGTCCTCCCCTTTTCCGAGGAGTTGTCCAGATGCGCCCAGTGGTACGTTGCGGCGTTGAGCTTGATTCTGTTCTGCAACAGCTTGGGGAAAAGCTGGGCGTACACAATATATCCCATCAACGTCTTGTTGTCGTGGAACGACTCGGTCCAGGCAAGCTTCTCGCCTTCGGGCAAGTGATCAAAAGGTTTCCCTTTGCTGCTCCTGGACTCGTAGAACACCTTGACCTGCGTGGGCGTCGGCGCGCTGAAGACGTTGTCGATCGTGACCGGGCACCGGAAAGTCATTTTGGTGTGCGTTTTCGATTCGGCCACGTCTTTCTCATCGAATGCCATATTGTCGAGCGTCGTTACGGATTCTTTCGCTGACGACGAAACTTTCGCGCGTTTGTTGGCGCGAGAAGAGGCCATAGCTCCGAGTGAGGCTGGGGGGTGCTTCAGTCCACACCAAAGTTATTTACTTACAATCATCCGATCTTGGTGAAGTATCGCTTGGTTCCTATGGTTTGCGGTACCGTGCTCTGGTCTGAGTTGTCATCGGGAGTCCCGACCACTGCCACTTCCGGCGGTTTTCCGCACCGCGCTCTGGTCTGAATTGTTGTCGGAGTCGCCACTAGTGCTACTGCTACCCCCGCCACCAACCGCTGTGTACTTGTTGAGCAGACACTTGGTCATTGGAATGGTCTCGCCGTGCATTTGTTTTGTTGTCGATACGATACTCGTTTTGCGGAAGTTAAGGGGCGGACGTCAACGAACAGTCCGGGCACCAGACAAGGCAAAATATTATGGCGTTCGTCTACAAATGTGCTGTCGTCCACCTCGAAGACGTCACTCCTCATGAAACGGAAGACGTCCCGGCCTTCCTCGTGTTCGACAGAGCACAAGGGAGGGAAGTCAGTCTACGCCGACCAATATGATTCAACTAGTACTCGTGCCCAACGGTGCAAAAGGCCTAGAAGTTCTCAGTCGACTCTATTTCATCGGTGGATGCTTGGTTTGACAGGCTTGCCCAAAGAGCACGGGTTCGAGTACGTTAAGCACCGTAGTAATTTGAGGACTTCCGCTACGTTGCACGGTAACATTCTCCATATGAAGAAGTTGAAGCGGGCCTTTTGGGTCGAGGGCGTAGCTGGCGCGGCACGCATAGCGGAGGAGATAAACCGATCGCAGGAGCCGTATTGGAAGATCGTGCGTCTTCCGCCTCCGCTCCCTGTTTTTCGTGCCTGCGTTCAAGCGTGTGAAACGACTGCGAGACTTCAAACGTAAACTAGAGACGTCGCAGCCTACAAGGTGCTCTTCGATGGAACAGTGGTGGCGGAGTTAAAGTTGTAGGGGAGTGCACTGTAGTGTTGAAAAACAACGTTCAAATTGCCGTCTAAAAATATGGTTTTGGGACTTGTCGCCCGGGCGTAACTCACCCATTGTAGCTGTCTGGTGACGGGTGTAGAGTACGGTAGGCCCCTGCTAGGTGATTGGCTCGTGATGAATTCCTTCGTTGTCCTCTCCAAAATAGACGGGCGATGGGCCCACAGGAAGCGATCGACTTGGGAAAAACACAAACTCTGAATCAGGTCGATTGTGCGCTGGTCCCAACTAGCTATATGTAATTTCCTTTCCAAACGTTGCAACTTTTCCCAACAACATCAAAAACAGAGACGTTTGGAATCAGTTCGCTGAGCGGGTGATTTTCGGAGGAGAAATTGCCCCGGCCCTGCGCAACCTAAACCATAACAGTCAGAGTGGAACATGACAACGGCTGAATGTTGGGATCGGGGTCTTTGGGGTCTTGGGGGCGTGGCATTGAAAAGATGAGGCAGCGATTAAGTTCGGTTCCTTGTCTACACTCGGTCCCTGACGGTCGAAAGGGATCGTCGAGTGTAGCGATCCATTGGCCGTGTGCTTTGGTCGATCTGTTGCGGACAGTCTCCATCTGCGCCTTTTCAAATGGTCTGCGCCTCTTGGTCACCCAGCGCGTTAGGATATCCACAAGCTACAGCAAGACTGCACATGCGTTGCTCAGCCGTTTGCATTGTACTCCAACAGGGGTCCGGTCGCTGTTGGTGTCGGGTATGGGTACACAAGAGCAGACCGGGGTAGTGCTCAGGAATGGTTTGTTTTTAAAGTCCAGCTGCACACATCGTGGTCGCGATCTTCGATAGGAGACAAAGCTATCACTGTTATTCAAAACGGAGAATTTTGTACTTCGAAAGAGGCAGCCTGATCCAAAGGAGTAGCTTGACCGCAAGAGGACGTTCTTAGCGATCATCACTAACAGTAGCTCCAGCATACCTCTATGTCACCTACTTCGCCCTCGGCATGGATTAAGGTCTGTCCTTAAAGCCTTGCGCAAGAGAACGGTATTTTGCGATCATCACACTAGCAACAGCTCCAGCATACCTCTCTGTCACCCATTTCGCTCTCGGCGCGCGCGAAAACAACGACGGCTGCGTTCGTCCATGCGACTATGGGGATACAAAGTCTATCGTGGATCCAGCTCTGTCCTTGAAGCCTTGTGTTCCCGCCTACATGATATGCCCCAGCAGGGACTGGACACGATCGCGAGACGTACGTTGCTCAGAAAGTGTGGTCAGGAGCGCTTGCTGATCATCGACTGCCGGCGCTACTTTTCGAACAGATATGAAGACCGACGGTTGGATGTTGGCGTGCTTCCTCGTGCACTATTCGCACTATGAACGAGGCGTGGCTTTTCCATATGAGTCCGTCTCCTTGGCTTGGACATATTTGAAGTTGTCGAAGAACGCGGCAGCGTTCTCTCCACCAGCATACTTCGGGACATTTTCAGTCTCAGCACGGGAACAGCTGAATCCGTGCGGTGGTGACTTCTTGTTCATTTTTGTAAGAAGAGCATGATCTTTTTTCGAGATTTTCTTGATTGAGGACGACGCACCGGATTTGGTTGACTTCATGATGCGAGGGAAATGTTTGGAGGAGTGATTCAATCTGCACGCCACCCTGGAAATGTTTACACGATTTATTCGAGCCCGCAACTTTTTGACTTTGTTAAAAGACTTGTCGGTCATGTACGCTTCGTGGTCCACGCCGACGCTGCACTCTCCGCAAGGAACGCTCTCACGACTAAACGAGTGTCTATCCCTACTGGAATTTGTATTTTTGAGTTGGTCATCGGGAACGATGTCGTTAGATTGACTGCTTTCACGACACAATCGTGTCTTTACTGTACTTGGTACATTTGACGTGGTCACCGGCAGAGCCGTGAGCGCTGCCCGAGTTTGATCAGATCAGACGGGTGCGCACAGAGCCGAGCCACGTGCCTGTCATGTCCAGACCAGAAAAAATCGATCTGCCACAAAGGTCTAGGAGGAGTTTCCGCTCTCGCGAACGTATTGGGTTTTTCGGCTTGATCATTGGCAGAACCTTGAGCCCGGTCCGAATGGGATCGAAAATGCATGTTCACCGCTAAGCCATGTTTGTATTGCCAAACTCGGACAACACCAATCTGCCACAAATATCCAGGCGGACTTTCCGCCATCACGACATATGGTTTCTCCTATGCTGTACTCGGTATATTTGACTTGGTCATGAGGAAGGATGGCGGTAGACTGAATGCTCTCACGACAAATGGTGTCTTCCATTCGGTACTTGCGTATAGCTGATGCGGTCACCGGCAGAGCCGTGAGCGCTGCCCAAATCTGATCGGATCAGACGTGTGCACAGAGCCGCGCCACGTGCTTGTCATGTCAAGATCAGACAAAACCGATCTGCCACAATGATCTTGGCGGGGTTTCCGCTCTCACGAAATCAAGGTTCCTGCCAGACTGGAATTTATCTTTTCGACTTGGTCATCGGGAAGGATGTCGTTAGATTGACTGCTCTCACGACACATCGACAGAGCCGTGAGCGCTGACCGAATCCGATCGGATCAGACGGGTGGACAGAGCCGAGCGACGTGCTTATCGTGTCAAAATCAGACGAAACCGATCTGCCACAACGATCTTGGCGGAGTTTCCGCTCTCACGACACGCCATGTCTGGTTCTCCGTGGATGGAGTAGAAACACTCTGAGAAGGCACCCGTGTGCGTGAGACGATGACGTGACAAAATTGATCGAACTAGGATCAATTTTGTCATACCTGGTTCTCCGTAGATGGAGTAGAATACCCTGAGAAGAAACCCGTGTCCGTGAGATTATGGCGGGACGATTTTGATCGAGCTAGGATCAGTTTGGTGCATGTCACATGTTTTGACTGTTGTTGTGTCGTCTTGTTCTTTTCGGTCATTTTTTTTTTTTTTTTTGTGAGAGCATTTGTGTCTGATAACTTTCAAAATATCATGTCATGAAAACACGAAACGTGGGATATCTACCTCTAGTTCATAAACAACTTCGAAGTACGTAGATAGCTCGAGATGAGGGAGATGAGGGAAGATCAACTATTGTTCTCCGTGATCGCGGGATGTCAGGTCGTTGTTGGATGCATGTATGTACTCTGTATGTTTGGTTGTTGTGTCCTGGAAGGGCGGTAAAAATACGGAGGTATCAAAGTAGGCACAGTTGTTGTGTTGTATTGACTGACTCTGCAATTGTCGGACGGCAAACGAAAAAAAAAAACAATTTTGTCGTGTCTGGTTCTCCGTGGATGGAGTAGAAACACTCTGAGAAGGCACCCGTGTCCGTGACATTATGGCGTGACAAAATTGATCGAACTAGGATCAATTTTGTCGTGTCTGGTTCTCCGTGGATGGAGTAGAAGCACCCTGAGAAGAATTCCGTGTCCGTGAGATTATGGCGTGACGATATTGATCGAACTAGGATCAATTTTGGTGTATGTCACATAGTTTGATTGTTGTTGTGTGTTGGTTGTGTCGTTTTGTTATTTTTCCTTGAGTTCTTTGTTTGCGAAAGGGCGAAGTCCACAGCAGGGGAGGACAGCAGCAGCAGCAGCAGCAGCAGCGGCAGCAGCGGCAGCAGCAGTAGCGGTAGCAGAGGGGGTGTCGTCGCTGGCGCAATACCAGTTGGGAGGACAGCATGGAGGAGTGTCGCCGGTGGCGCAACACCAACTGGGAGGACAGCAACGGGGTGTGAAGGGAGGGCAGCAGGCAGGGGTGGTGTCGTCGCTGGCGCAATACCAGCTGGGAGGACAGTAGGGAAGAATGTCGTCACGGGCGCAATGCCAGCTGGGGGGACAGCAAAGACAGCTGTGGAGGAGGAATCTTTAGAAGTACGGCGGCGACACCCATATGCACGTGATAAACGCTTTGTTCTTCTTGATTGTTCTCGCGTTGTGGGGCGGAACAATTCTCGCCCGTGCAGTCGGCACATGGAATTGTAGTGGTTGTTGTCGGGGGGAAGGACTGGTCACGGGGCTGCCTCAGATTGAGCGAGACGGCGGGCGTTTTCCTCTTGGTGTACCCGGTGGCAGTGCCGATCAGCAATGCCGCACAGACTTTTGCGCGCTGAAATATGCGCGCGACAGCTTTAACCTAACCACTTCGATGGAAAGCGGATTTCTGTTCTAGACGTTGTCAGGAGTGCCGAGGGGGAGGGTTTGGCCCTTGCAGTTGCAGGTGACAAGGAAGTAGGGCCGGGGTGTTGCAGTGGCGGATGGGGGGTAGGGCATGGACTTGAAAGGGGGGTGCCTCAGACTGAGGACAATTTTGTCGTGTCTGGTTCTCCGCGGATGGAGTAGAAGCACTCCCAGACGAATCCCGTGTCCGTTAGATTATGGCGCGACGATATTGATCGAACTAGGATCAATTTGGTGTATGTCACACAGTGTGATTGTTGTGTGTCGGTTAGGGTGTCATTTTGTTCTTTTTCATTCATTTCTTTGTTTGTGAGAAGATTTGTTTTTATGTATTTCCAAAATATCATGTTATGAAAACACGAAGCGTGGGATACCTAAGTCTTGTTAACATACATACTTTTGTCATGTCTGGTTCTCCGTGGATGAAGTAGAAACACTCTGAGAAGAAACCCGTGTCCGTGAGGTTATGGCGTGACAAAATTGATCGAACATAGGATCAATTTTGTCGTGTCAGGTTCTCCTTGGATGAAGTAGAAACATACTGAGAAGAAACCCGTGTCCGTGAGGTTATGGCGTGACAAAATTGATCGAACATAGGATCAATTTTGTCATGTCTGGTTCTCCGTGGATGGAGTTGAAACACACTGAGAAGAAACCCGTGTCCGTGAGGTTATGGCGTGACAACATTGATCGAACTAAGGATCAATTTTGTCATGTCTGGTTCTCCGTGGATGGAGTAGAAACACACTGAGAAGAAACCCGTGTCCGTGAGGTTATGGCGTGACAAAATTGATCGAACATAGGATCAATTTTGTCGTGTCTGGTTCTCCGTGGATGGAGTAGAAATACTCTGCGAACACATCATCTGACGATCGATTGGCCACCCACCTCTCGTGATTGAATCAATTTGTGACTGGTGCCCTAACCAAAAGTTAATGGCAAACATTACCGAGCCAAAAGGAGTGTTGTTGCCACAATTCATACCTGGTCTCAATCATTGAGGAACCCCAATAGTTCATACACGGCAAGACCATCTATCCATCATGTCGAGTGAAAACGAAGGAAATGGACAAGCGTGGGTGCGTTGTGCGAACGAACCTCCCCTGGAAAATGCTTTCAGTAACACTCCCCCAGCGTCAGGGTCCGGGGTCGAGTCTCCATCGGGACACGGTCCCAACGTGCTGGAAGAGGACGAAATAAAAAATCTGTGCAAGAAATGGAACAATCAACGCCAGCGTGCCATCTTTCTGGAGTTTCAGGACGCAGAATCCATGGGGAATGTCAAAGACGAGAAAACCATCACGGAAATGGTGGCTGCCCTGACGAAGGGTGAGGCTAGCCCCGAGTTCATCACGGTGGGGTATACATCCCGTCATAGTATCCAAATGGCTATCAAGATAAAGTCCACCCGTAGCCCCATACCCATCGGAGAAATCATGGAAAAACTGTACAAGTTCTTCGATAACTACAGGGGAAGAATCGTGTTCGACAAGAACGTCAAGGGCACCTATTTGGACATGGCACGGAAGATCCTCTGTCCAGAGGAAGATTTAGATGTAGATGTAAAACCTTTCGTATTCGGGGAACAATGTAAGGTATCCGGGGAGGATCGTGATGTACTGGAGGAGAATCGTAATATCCTTTTTAAAAGGATTTGGAATGCTGAGAGGAAGCAAGCGGGTCACAGGACGATCTATGTGGGGCGTAGGCAAGAGTGGATCGACGCAGCCATGACTTCAGACGGATCTTCCAGGAAGTACATGAGGACTACAAAGAACCTAGACCCCGAGGAGGATATGGCGTTTGTACTTCACGCATCCCCGGTTAGTCGCAGTGTGGAGAAAGAAAGGCTTGAGGAGGAAATTTTTCTTTCGCGTTGGATATGTTTTTACGATTTCGCGTGTGTGGACAGCGGCCAGGCCAAACGTGCGCTAGATTGCGAGCGGACACGCGCCGCTCGAGCGACATCAGTCCGAGACGGATTCATTCGTGCTGGTCTCATGCCAACGGAGAAGCGCGTGGAAGGCGTTTTGTCTCAAATGGACCAAGGGAAATCTGTAAGGGATGCAATAGCCAGAGTGTCGCGGGGTGAACGAAGCGCCCCCGTCTGGGCTTCCATGTATTTGAAGTGACGATCTTGATTCATTTATTACTCTTTGAACTTGACTCTGCACGCTGAACACCTGTCCCCGCCCATCTTCTTCTTACAACCGCAGCACACGATAAGCGTACAACTTTTACACATGAATCTCTTGACCTTGAATCTATACAAGTATGACACGAGGCATTTGGATTCGTCCGGAAGTATCGTTGCCACGCTACTTGCGAGCGTGGTTATTTTTTTCGCGTATCCGATTATATTGTTCTAGAGGGTGGCATCTTTGTCATTTGTATCAATGCAATGTGGTCGTCCCGTGGGTGTCTCGTATCGCTCTTCTTCAAATTGACATATATTTGCCACATCCTGCCTGGTGTCGTAAATAAAAGCCGATCTCTTCAAATCCACGAGAGATTGTTGTTCGCGATCGATGCTCAACCCGGCCAGGGATGTCTTGTACCTATCGAACTGGTTCTTCCGGATGGCGTCGTAGAAGGATCTCAGGTGTGGCCCTCTCTAGCCAAAAGGTTATGTTTTAATAATGGTTCAGCCTTTGAACCATCTGATGTTCCCCAGAAACCAGGAGAATGGTTCGCAATATAAGATGATTTTCCCCCATAGAGTACATACTCTATTGACGGAGAACCGGCCGTGACGATATTGATCTAGCCACGATCAACTTTGTCATGCTATGATCTCATGGGCATGACTTTTTCCCATATAGAGTACTTACTCTGTTGACGAAGAACCGGCGGTGACAAGATTGATCTAGCCACGATCAATTTTAGCTACAATGTTGACGGAGAACCGGCCGTGACAAGCTTGCGAATCCGTCTTGACGTAATTGAGAATGGATTTGACGACCCCGCTCCTTCCACGTTGTCCATCGACGTGTCAAACACGATTTTCTACTCGAAAGTGCGCGTTTGTATCTGCACGCGCCCGTCGCGCTTCGACCGGAGGAAACGACTGCGCGCTGTTCCTCGTCACCGAGTCAATGGACGAGTGGCCGACCCAGCGCTAACAGAAGATCCCCCAATTTCCCAGAGCGTCGACGTGGCGGCCCGTTGCTCGCGGGATGAAGTCTTGGCGTGTCGGGCGAGTGCAACATACATTCTTAACATGCGCGTACGTCGGTGACCAACTTCGTACTCTACCGCTACGGCTGCAGAATCTTCATCTGCTCGAAAGTACGCGTTTGTATCTACACGCGCCCTTCACGCTTTAACCGGACCAAAAAGACCGCGCGCTGTTTCTCAATGGACTGGCCGACCCAGCGCTAACAGAAGATCCCCCACTTTCCCAGAGCACCGACGTGGCGGCCAGCTGCTCGTGGGATCAAGTCTTGGCGTGTCAGGCAGACGCAACACACAATTTTGACACACGCACACTTCTGTGACCAACTTCGTATTCTACCGCTACGGTGCGGCATTTTCATCTGCTCCAAAGTACGCGTGTGTGTCTGCACGCGCGCCCTCCACGCTTCGACCGGAGGAAAACGACTGTGCGCTGTTTTTCAATGGACTGGCCGACCCAGCGCTAACAGACGAGTCCCCAATTTCCCAGAGCGTCGACGTGGTGGTCAGCTGCTCGTGGGATCAAGTCTTGGCGTGTCGGGCAGACCCAACACACAATTTTGACGCACGCATACTTTCGTGACCAACATCGTATTCTACCGCTGCGGCTGCAGCATCTTCATCTGCTCCAAAGTACGCGTGTGTGTCTGCACGCACGCCCTTCACGGAGGAAAACGACTGTGCGCTGTTTCTAATGGACTGGCCAACCCAGCGCTAACAGACGAGCCCCCAATTTCCCAGAGCGTCGACGTGGTGGTCAGCTGCTCGTGGGATCAAGTCTTGGCGTGTCGGGCAGACGCAACACACAATTTTGACACACGCACACTTCTGTGACCAACTTCGTATTCTACCGCTACGGTGCGGCATTTTCATCTGCTCCAAAGTACGCGCGTGTGTCTGCACGCGCGCCCTCCACGCTTCGACCGGAGGAAAACGACTGTGCGCTGTTTTTCAATGGACTGGCCGACCCAGCGCTAACGGACGATTCCCCGATTTCCCAGAGCGTCGACGTGATGGTCAGCTGCTCGTGGGATCAAGTCTTGGCGTGTCGGGCAGACCCAACACACAATTTTGACGCACGCATACTTCCGTGACCAACTTCGTATTCTACCGCTACCGCTGCAGCATCTTCATCTGCTCCAAAGTACGTATGTGTGTCTGCACGCACGCCCTTCACGGAGGAAAACGACTGTGCGCTGTTTCTCAATGGATTGGCCGATCCAGCGCTAACAGACGAGTCCCCAATTTCCCAGAGCGCCGACGTGGTGGGCAGCTGCTCGTGGGATCAAGTCTTGGCGTGTCGGGCAGACGCAACACATAGCTTTTACATGCGCGTACGTCGGCGACCAAATTTGAACTCTGCCACGCCACCCGCTCGTTAGACCCCGAAAAAATGCTTCAGATTTGCACCGAGGACCCCGAGTGCCCCTTTTCTAACCCCATTGCAGTAAGAGGTCATCGGTGCACGTCATCACTGTCTAAAACCCATATTTGGGGTGACATCTCTCCGTCTGACGCCCTGTCGTAAACGTAAGCATCTTCGAAACTCAAGCGTTTCTACCATCATCAACAAGAGTGTGAACAGGCCACCGTGCTGAACGTCGCGACACCACCACCAGGAAGAAAATATTGCAGCGAGCAAGTCCGTCTTGTTCGCCAGTCCGCGCGTGGGCCTCGTCACAAAAACAAAATGGAAGCGTTAGGCGTGATGATGTTAATAGAATACATTCTTGCAGGAATTCCGCGCTACAATGCAAGATATGGTAGGAATCCTTTCGTTTGCGGGTAGCGATCCGTCCATCAGACCCTCCGTCACCTACACGTATTTAGTCAGTAGTGACAAAAGGTTGGTGGCTCGGATGGTTTGGGTTATAGGTGCGGTATGGCGAAACAGCACGCAGCTTCAGAAATCACCCAGCCAACACGCACGACGGGGATGGTACACAAAACACTCGAGTACTCCAGCACGTACCCCTTCGGAAGTCTTGTCGGATCCCTGCCTTGCTGATGTGACGATCTGGTAGAGTAAGTTGGGATGCAGCTGGCGGGAGTGAAACCGGTGGGCGGGAGGGCACCACGAAGTAGAGAGGCGAATCCAACACAGAGCACCACACAGCAGTCTTCTTCTGACTGCCCCGATATACGCGCTCACACACATCATGTATCTCCTCCCCCGCAATCCCGTTCGCCGACCTACGCGATAGAAGAGTGCGAACCGATAGAAACCGAAGTGGGTGTGGGTGACGTTAGGATACCAGGGGATCTTCCGGATCTTTTACCACCCCGGATCTCACAAAACATAGGTAACCAGTAGTCTAGACTTTAAGAGTTAATTTTTTAATTTTGAACCACGCTCTGAATATCGATGCGATGCAGGGTGGAATGAAGCGTACGCTCGAGCATTGGATCGTGGAATCAAGCATGCGCGCAAGCATCGGATCGTGTAATCAACTACATAGTGCCGCCAAGAGCGGGTCAAACGATCGCCTGCTGAC
Source organism: Ectocarpus sp. CCAP 1310/34 (assembly GCA_902602495.3). Classification (NCBI taxonomy): domain Eukaryota; class Phaeophyceae; order Ectocarpales; family Ectocarpaceae; genus Ectocarpus; species Ectocarpus sp. CCAP 1310/34. Next base: position 63,271 of record CACKRE030000398.1, on the reverse strand, counting down.
GGTGCTTCGACACTAAGGGGATGTCACAAATGTTGCCATCCTTCTACAACACGGAGCCAAAATCCTTGCAGTGAACAAAGACGCTGGCACGGCACTTCACATCTCCGCCTGGAACGGGGACCACGCCATGTCTCACATGCTGATACGCGCCCGCGCACGCGTCGATGCGGTGAACAAACTCGGATACACGCCGCTGACGGCGAGTGCGAGATTTGGGCACGTCATGGTGACGGTGGTGCTGCTGATGGAGAGGGCAAACGTGAACCACCGCCTGCTCTCTGGCGATACACCTCTGTTCAAAGCGGCCGAAGTTGGAAGCCTTGAGACGGTCAATGTGCTTCTCAGAGCCAAGGCGAACCCGATGCTGAGCCGGGAGAAGGATGGTGAAGTGCAGAAGTTTGAGTATCTATCCAAACTTGTCCCGCTAAACATGGCCGCCCAAAACGGCCACAACGATGTGGTTTGGCATCAAGGGGTGTGGCGGGTCAAGCGAAGGTGTTCTCGCTCTCCTCAACGCCTTCAAGGCAGGCCATTTCGAGGCCATGACCATCCTGCTAGATGCCGGGGTGGTGGACAGCGGCGAGGCTCTCTGTGTCATTTGTAAATTTGGTTGCGAGGAAGCCGTAAAAATGCTGACGGAGCGACGCGCGGGTGACATGGAAAAGTACGCGCGATGTAGGGCGTACGCCGGCAACAGTCAGGGGATCAGCCCGACAACATGCCTTTTCCACCCGAACTCATTGAGGCCTTCGTCACGCAGAGTCATGAGGCGTTTGCTTGACGCCAGAGCGGAAATGGAAACCTATGGTCCGATTGCTCGGTGCAGAGGCAACCAGCTGGTGGTGTTTCAAGACCTCGAGCAGTACGCGGACTATCTCATCGACGAGGTTGAATGCACAGGAGGCAACGGTAGCGACGCCTCTCTACACGGGCTGAAAGGCTTGCGCTCTCTGTTGTTTCAAGAGGAGGCGGTTCATGCGGTCTCTTGGCTATGGGGCTTGGTCCCAGGGATCAACACCAAGACCGAGATATTTTCGACGACGCCCATTCGCTGGAAGAGGACAACGCAGCCGCGTGTGCTCTCGGCGGCGCTCACCAGGGTTGAGTAGACTTTTGTATACAATTTATGGAGGGAGAGAGACATGATCGATCCCACTTCTTCCGCTCATTGTTCCGATTTGTTCGCCGCCGAAGCAGGTACACTGCGAAGCTCGACACCGCGTTCACGGGGTACGGCGAGCTGAAGGAGAAGCATGTGTCGGGACACTCAGGATTTTGTTGAGAGTCTCGTATCGCCTGACACTTGATGGTCTTGGTCGTGTTGGCGAGCAAATGTTTTTAGCAATCGATGGGATCCACCTTGTTCCCATCTTTGGTGGTCGTTCGTTGTTGGCGAGCAACGAGTTTTAAGCAATACTTCTTTATGGGATCCGCAGTGATTCCCATCTATGTCCGGAAATTTTTGCGCGCAAAATGTTCAGGCGATAGATGGAGCTCGGTCGCGTTGTCGCGCGAGAGTTACAGCATTACGCATCTACGTGATGGTAGATCATTGGCACCAATGTCAACGTTGCGCTTGTAGATTTCACGGGGCCCCATGCATCTCCATACACACCACCAAACTTCCAGCTGCGAACCCCAGTTTATTTTTTTTCAGCCGGTGCACTCCCTTCCCTACTCCTATTATTATTTATTTGCCATGCGGCAATCGAAGATGTATCTTGCAAAATGTTCACTCGATCTGTTCTACTATTTTACTCCTTCCTGACATGACCATGAATTTATTCAACCTGTATTTACTGTGTTTTACAAACCACCAATAATATACCGGTATATTACAAATTGAAATACCAAAAATCCTCTTTCATGTTGGCATACTCGCGTTCGTTCATATCTAAAACATTGACTATGCATAGATACTCCTTTCGTTTCCTCTTGTTGTACCTAAAATTCGACAAAGTATCGTCTATCTTCCTTGAGTAGAAGTACTGCATCTCCTTGTCAAAAAAACAGTTCTTCGCTATGCATGCCCACAACTTGTCTTTTCAACCCAATTATATATATATTATATCACGATTCGTCTAATGAGTCCTACATCTTGATTAATGAATGCATTCGCTGCATACGGGGTTAGAATTTTTTTTTTTTCGTATATTTTTTGACCTATCTCGCCCAATACTCCATTTCACGACTTGAAACCACGCAAGTGCGTTCATCACGTGCAGTTTATGAGACCTACGAATGGAATGACGCCTTGCTCATTATGACACCGACATTGACACCTTCGCAAAAGTAGACCTCAGCCGCTGTGTGCTTCCCAACATCCACGTACACGTTCTGCATGCATCGACGCGCATGGACGTGACATTACACAACACAAACATCGCCACCCTTTATGCAT